>CM021100.1:590597635-590634211 GCA_007115665.2 Sequoiadendron giganteum
CTTTCAAGCATTCATCCACAAGCTTTGTAGCAGCACTTAATACTCCATAGCAACAATCTACCAATCCATCACTTCGATAGTGCAAGCGTAGGACAATCCATTGCAGTAGAGGCTTGAGTTCCTCTCATCTTCTCCTCCACTAGCCTTGAGTGCTTTGGATGGAGGTGGTAAGCTCCTCTTATCTTCTCTATCATTTGGTTGAGTAAGCACGTACTATTTTTTAGTGTCTATTGTATACTTTGCTTGTATTCTCTTCTTTATCATATTATTATTATCGTTGCAAACTTGGTTGTCCGTGGAGGTGGAAACACTAAAATGGGGGTCTGACTAAGGTAGACCCCTAAACAACCCCCCAACATTTTCCCAGTTTTCTATGTGTAGGTGGAGAGATCTTGGAGCAAGTTGGTGAGAAGATTGTTATGCAAAATCATCTTCTTCACCCTTACGATAATCTATTTCCTTTATCACATTTGTCTTTACATTTCACACTTCTTAATTCTATTCTACACTTTTACAAGTTCTTAAACTAGGTTGTTAGTCCTTCTTTTAGAGCTTAAACCTTATCTTCTGGTTTTTTGGCCATATGAACACCAACGCACCTGTGAGACACCAGCGCACCGTGCTGTCATCCTAGAACCATGCTTCTGTCCTCTGATAGAGAGCTATCTGAGACATAGAGTTGACTCTAAAGATCGACTCGCCTAGTCTCCTTCCAACTCCCGGGTTTGTACAGTGATCGAAGGACCTACAGTTAGATCATCACTTTCATCCCGCCTATCCTAACCTTCCTTTAAAATAAGGTAAGTTAGGGCAGCCATACTGCTCTTGGCCTTTCGTGACCTAGGACCTTGCACTGGTTGGTCCCCCTCTCTTACAGGTTCATTACAAGCTTGTTTAATATTTTTATGTATGGACTAAAATTTTGTTAGTTTTGTAAGGATCATTTGAAGACTTTTTTAGTGGTGCTTTCCACCTATTCAAATTTAGGATTCTGGTAAACAATATTTGTATAAGTATGTAATTTTCAGAAATGAAAAAGACAACTAGAGAATATCGTTATGTTGTCGTAATGAATCTCAGAGCTATGTTTTATGTATTACTCTCTTAATACGAATAAAGAAAATCTTGTTTATCTTATTTTGTTTTGCAAAGTGTTGAGAATGGAATTGTTCTGGATGGAGTAATTATGAAGTTATCAGTTTATGTGACTTGAGTTAGATACAGAGGAACCTATGAACTGGCCACTCAAGGGATTATAGGAATAGATAGATAAGTGTTTTTACTTCTAGAGTATTGTAATTCTATTATGTAAATGATAAAGTGTGAAGTCGAGTTTCCTTTCAAGTCTATCAATTAAAGTTCTGATGCACCTTTCCTCACTGTTAAGTTTCAAGTTGATAGGTTGTTTTCTGTTAATTGTTAATTTTGTTAATCTATTATTGGCTAAATGTTTCATAGTTTCTTTACCTATTTTTCTGCTTCAACAATTTATAAAATTATTAGTTTAATCATTTCGATGCTTTCTGGTTTAGTTGTTATGCTTTTCAGACTAGTAATTTCTTGCTTTCTAGTTTAGTTATTTCAAAAGCTTTCTAGTTTAATGGCCTTTAGTTCAAGTCTTCTTTTAGTTGTTGCATCTATTCAAAAAATAAAAGAGAGAGATAGTCAAGAAGTGTCCTATTGCATATAGCCTTGAACATTGTCTGATCGATATTTGATGTATTTTTTAACTAAAGGGATAGGACCATTGACATCCTATCAATTTTTGGTGCCAGAAACATTGCTTAATGTCCCAAAAATTCCATAGCAGTCAAATGTAGAAGTTATACATTCCGAAGAAGAGGAACATCCTCACAAGAGGAAGAAACAGGCTAAAACTACCTCTCAAATAACAGTCCTCTATGGAGAATCAAATGATTTTCTGCTAAGTCCACTGAGAATATGCCTCTTGATGTATTGAATGCCCCTAAAAAGAGGAAATCAAGGACTATAGATCGGATCGTGGATATTGATACCCCACCTAGTGATGAGGAAATAAGAGGAAGTAATCAACAACCTTATCAATCTCCTAGGGTGGAAGTGGAGACTCTGTCATCCTCAGAGAAGCAAGAAGAGGAAGGGGAACAGTCACCCCATGATGCAAATATTGATGATGAAACTGTAAGGAAATTTTCCTCTTTTATTGATAGACTTGTTGAGTCCAGTTCATTTGATGTGCTCGATAATGGAAATGTACCATATGTTGAAGATGATGTAAATATAGAAAACACAATTTTTCCTTTTTCTAGTAGAACTGTAGATGAAGAATTTGATCAAAGAAAAGTAGAATTAGAAAAATTGAATGCATAAATTGTTGAGTTAAAAAGTCAATTGCAAGGAAACAAAGAGCAAATAAATCAACAACAAGAAGAACTTGAGGCAAATAGTGAAATTATAGGGAAGAGAGATGAGGAAATTGTGAACTTAAAAATGCAAGTTGAACAGAGGGACAGAGTGATTGAACAATTACAATTTCAAATCTAGCAAGTAGATGATAAAAATTAAAACTATGTGTCTAATATTTTTGAAAAAGATGAAGAAATTAAGAAGTTAGCAAATAATTTCATGCAAATATGTTTTTCTTTTGAAGAAGAGAGAAACAAACATAAAATTGAATTGAATGTTTCTACAAGTAGAATTATGGAATCAGAGCAAGACCTACAAGAAAGCAACACTAAACCTATCATGAAATCCAAGGAAATACAGACTGAGCCAGTTGTGACAGAGTGGTTTCAAGTGAAAATTCCTCCATTGCTCATGAAGTGGATGGAAATATGTTACTTTCTAAAATAAATGGCTAAAGATAATGCTCAATTGAAAAAGGAGTTGGTGTTGCTAAAAAAATCATTTGACAAGGTTTATAGGGCTAAACAAGATGCTTGCCAAATTGGTGAGTTATTGCTAACTTGTAGAAGACCATCTAGATTATATGCCATTTTTCTTAATGAACAAATTATGAGATGGAAACTACTCCAAATTTATAATAATCAGCCATATAACCCTGATGACAAAGAATTTGTCAAAATCATTTTTGAATCAACTCCTGAACAACAAAATATGTTGTGTGAATTCTTTGTCCATAATTTACTTGTAGAAGAGTGTACAAATTTTTATGTTAATATATTTGTTGGGGAAGTACAATTGAGATCATTTCTCTCAACAATGCGAAATCAAATTCAGTGGCAGGGAAGATCAAAATAATATCTACAAGTAGAGAGAAATATTGGGTTGAAGATGAGATACCCACACAGGAAACCTTTTTCCTTCAAGGCACAATTTTTGAATTTTAAGCTAAAGGAGGTTATAAACACTAAGTTTAACAACAATCTTCGATTGTGTTATGATCATTTCGAGGAACAATGGAAAAATCTTATAGGAAAATCCTAGCATGGGTGCGAGGAAAGGTATACCCCTCTTCCCATTTATCTCAAAAAGAGAGAGATAATATCACCCCTTAACATCAGGTGGTCATACAGAAGAGTTGTGGCATTAGCTGATATCTCTTCACAACTGAAGACTGATTGGATCGCTATGAGGTACAAACCTCCTTTGTTTCTTTCACCACCTCTTGCTTTATATGCTAACACGGATCAAAGTGATGACAATTTTGAAAGATGGAAATCAAGGATCACTCTGCATCAAGGTTTTCTAAGGGAACCCGAGGACTTTGACAAAGAGGCAAATGATGTGTATAATCTCAATGCCAAGTGTGAAGAACAAAATGGGAAAAAAGGAACTGTAGGACAAGGTCCACAACAGAGAGCAGGAGGACCTCCTCAGGCTTAGGAAGGGGAGGAAATGATGAGGTAAGAATAAAATCATCGATAATAGTGACTAAAAACCCTTCCCTATATTTTTCCAGCCCCTCTACTCTACCAATTAGTTATCTTTAGGATTAATAAGTGCTTTATTTTTTAAGAAATTGTATAAACTTTATTTCTTGAAATTGCTTGGAATTAACTAACCCACACTGACTTAATAGCTTAGATTTGGCAGAAGTAAAACAGGTTCCTCATGAATAATCGGTCATCATGCCCAGCTGGAAGGATTTCAACGCAAAATATTCAACACTTAAGACTCAACGCCAACTCCATAAAGTTGAAGATACGCACTGAAAGTTTAGGCACTAGAATTCTAGGGCATTTGATGCATTCAGATTTTATAGTGTTTCGTTATTATCTGTTGAAAGACTTATGGTCCATTACAAGCCTGTTTAATATTTTTATGTACGGACTTAAAGTTTGTTAGTTTGTTAAGGATTAGTTAAAGACTTTTTCAGTGGTGCTTTCCACCTACTGAAATTTAGGATTCTAGTAAATAGGTTTTGTATAAGTATATAATTTTCAAAAATGAAAAAGACAACTAGAGAATATCATTATGCTGTTGTAATGAATCTCTGAGCTATGTTTTATATATTATTCTCTTAATATGAATAAAGCGAATCTTTTTTACCTTATTCTATTTTGCTAAGTGTTGAGAATGGAATTGTTATGGATGGAGTAATTATGTAGTTATCAATTTATGTGACCTGAGTTAGATACAGAGGAACCCACGAACTAGCCACTCAAGGGATTGTAGGAATAGATAGATAAGTATTTTTACTTCTAGAGTTTTGTTATTTCTATTGTATAAATGATAAAGTGTGAAGTCGAGTTTCCTTTCAAGTCTATTAATTAAAGTTCCGATGCACCTTTCCTCACTATTAAGTTTCAAGTTGATAGGTTGTTTTTTTTAACTATTAAGTTTGTTAATCTGTTATTGGCTAAATGTTTAATAGTTTCTTTACCTGATTTTCTACTTCAGAAATTTATACACTTATTAGTTTAATAATTTCGATGCTTTCTAGTTTAGTTGTTATGCTTTTTAGACTAGTAATTTCTTTCTTTCTATTTTAGTTATTTCAAAAGATTTCTAGTTTAATGGCCTTTAGTTCAAGTCTTGTTTTAGTTGTTCCATCTATTCAAAAAATCCAAGAGAGAGATAGTCAAGAAGTGTCCTATTACATATAGCCTTGAACACTGCCCGATCGATATTTGATGTACTTTTCAACTAAAGGGATTGGACCAACGACAACCTATCACATGGTATTAGTACTAAAGATAAAAATATTTCAAAATCAGTAAGACAAGCTATTACCATTCAACCTTGAAAAGCTAAATGTAAGGTCGTTTTCAACATTTCTAATGTTCATATGTGAGCTTCAATTCAAGAGCTTCATTCTACCATAGTTTTTTCTATATTGACACTTTTTTCTTATCACATATAGGGGGCACTAAAATCCAACAATAAACTGGCTAAGCAACTTAATTAAATTTTAAGAATAAATGGGCCACCTACAAGCTTCATTGCAAGAAAATTTAAGAAATATCTCTAGTTTGCTACTTATTAAGATTCTTGTTGTATTTTTCTATTTGTGTTTTGAGATTATTATTATTCTTTATTTATTTACCACCATTTGTGGTCATATCTATAACTATCAAGGATATTTAATACTTAGTGGTTGTTTCTTCTATTGTTCTTACAATCCATTTTGATATTTCTTTGGACTCTAGTTTATAATTATTTTTTTGATAGGCATCTTTATATTACTTTAAATAAATATTTAACAATAAGTAATATAAAAATTGGGTGGAATGGAATCACACCCCAAATTCCAAGGTAGGAAAATCATAAAACATCAATGACTTAAAAAAATTAAGCATA
The DNA here is from genome assembly GCA_007115665.2 of Sequoiadendron giganteum. Classification (NCBI taxonomy): domain Eukaryota; kingdom Viridiplantae; phylum Streptophyta; class Pinopsida; order Cupressales; family Cupressaceae; genus Sequoiadendron; species Sequoiadendron giganteum. The sequence goes on from CM021100.1 coordinate 590,603,378, forward strand.
TATTAACCATAGAATAAGTAGCAAGAGCTATAAAATCAACAGGTGTTGGATCACAATCCTCAAAATTTCCCCATCCATCTAGTAAGTCTTGACAATAGAAGGAGGGATATTGAATTGTATTGGATGAATATTTATTGATTCTATTTTTGTGAGCATAATTTAGTTTGGATTATCATTCTTGATAGGGGAAATTACCAAAGCTAGTCTAGAAAATTTATCATTCCTTCCAAAATTACCCCAACCATAAGGTTATGAAGTAGTAGAGGGATAGAAAGAATGTTTAATACCATCCTTGATATCTATATTGTGAGAAGAGAATCATAAGAAGGTCAAGAATTACAACTACGTTCACTTCAATACCCTCTAAGAGGGAAATGATCCCCTTTAGAGGGGGATGGATTGTGTCTAGATCTAGAAAAGAACATTGGATCATATCAGAAACAATATAAACTAAGGAATGAATATCAATAGAAGATATAGAAAAATAAAATAAATTTATGTCTTTCCAAATAATAAAAAAAGCACTTTGAAATCATACCATATATATGGGTTAATTTAATGGGAAGCCTAGGCCAATTCCCTAAAATAATCATATGCCAAGAAAAGATTTTTAGCTTGAATGGATAAAATAAATTATGAATCCAATTTCAAAAAAAGAAAGAAATAATTTACTAAAAGAGATGATTGATTATTCTAATTTATCCACAAAAAGGGAAACATGGATTGATAACCCCAAAATGAATCAATGGGGAACCAATGGGAATACCCTAGTAGAGAATATAGCAATCTAGGTGTGAAATTTGAGGCTCAAGAATGGCTAAAAAAACCATTTGAAACCTTTTGTTCCATAAGCTAGTTGTGGACTATATAGTCTATCTATCATTGCCACAAATATCCTTTGGTAGGTTGGTAATTGTGAAATGGAGTGTTAAGATACCATTTCCAATATTTTCACTAGGGTTAGTATATTTAAACCTAATTTTGTGTAGCATATCTAGACAAAAAAAGTCCATAATAGTTTGAAAAGAATCAAAGACCTAATCTTGAGTCCAAATTTTGACTTTTATTCAAGCCAATATTACCAATATATAATTATATTAGAGAGAATTATAGAGATGTTCTAAACATATTTATGAAAAAAATTAAGGGCATGAACCCAAGTAAAATCAACTAAAAGTCTATCCGAACAACTGATCGCATGAATGATATCCAACATTTCCTTCGACTCATGGGTTCCTGAAGGATGGAGCAGAGAGGGAGCAGGAAGAGGATCGCGGGGAGAAATTTGAAATCAGGGGCTGATACTAGAGAGGAAGGAAGAGATTCAAAAGAGGCAGATGGTTTTTTGTTGTTGGGCTGGGTGTTGTTTCCCGCCTACTGGGTTGTGGAAGGATTTTTGCGTCTGGGTTGGGTTCTATTGTCAACCTGTTGGGATGCGGCGGGGTGGCATTGGCTGCTGTCTCTAGCTTGCTTGGAAGCATTGTTGTAGGGCTTCTTGTTGTTGTCACCCTACTGGGCTGTTGTGGTGTTCCTACTTCCTTCTGGCGTTGGTTTCTGGCTTGTTGTGTTGTGGTTTTTTGCTTCTGCTGGTGATTTGGGCACCCTTGAAAGTTCATTTTACCTCATGGGTACTGGTGCTCATTTTTTGGGCCATTTTTGGTTGTTTCTTTTCCCTTGGTGCTTGTTTAATGAGTTATTTTTTTTAAATCTTTTGAGGGTTTCTTTTCAGAATGGGGGTGGTTTGTTGCCTTCCTCCTCCAGTGTTGACTCTTTGCAGCTCCCTTAGCCATTAGAGGAGGTCCTGGGTTTTTTGGGTCTTTAGAGGGTTGTGCTTAATGACTATTCTAATATTGAGACTATGATGGAGTGGTGGTTTTCCCTCCATGTTGCTGCTATGGGTGTTTTCCTAGTTGTGGAAGGTGTTCCTACTGGCCTCTGTTCTGCTGATGAGTTGGTGATGTTGGTTGACCATGAGTTCTTGAACCCCCTATGGTCTGTGATTTTTTTTATTTTCATTGGGAGTTGTCTTTCTCTTGGAGGATGCTTAGTCTGGATTTCTCCTAGATTTTGGTTTAATGACTGGGCTATATTTATTTGAGCCCTTGCTTTCTTAGAGTGAAAGGGTGCCTATGCTGCCCCTATTTCTGGTTTGTTGCTGCTGTTTGGGATGCGTATAAAGTTTTATCTTTTATCTTAGTTGAAGTTTTGGCCTATGGGGACCTCTCTTCTTTCTCTTGTGTTGCCTTTGGTTGCTGAGTTTTCCCTTTCTTCTGGAGCGTTGGCTTTCTGTTGGGATCTTCAACAAGTGTCTTCTATGGAGGTGAATGCGGCTTCTATTGAGGTGGAGTCTCCTATTGAGGTGGAGCTCTCTGCTGTGTCTTTGATGGGAAGCCCTCTATTTTGGTACCTTCTTCTGAAGCTTCTATTGAGGTGGATTCTTGTCCTATTGAGGTGGTCCTAGAGGTTGCTGGAGTGGTGTGGTTTTGGTGGAAGGGGCTTTCTTGTCTTCCTTGGTAGCTACTCCTATAGAGGTGGAGTGTGGGTTTTGTTGAGCTTCGATCTCTTGGATCTGCTAGACTGTGTCAGCCATTGGGTTGGTGATTTAGGTGATGGTTTCTCTCCTTCTTATGGAAGGTAATTTTTTATTGAATCTACTAGTGGGTTTAAGGTACCAATTAAAACCTGGTGTATTGTGAGGGACTTTGGTCCTTGTAATATGGCTGTAAGTGGGTTTTAGGTTTCCCTTCTAAACCTGGTTTGGGTTCAAGATCCCTTATAAATCTTGGCTTTGTTGGGTTTGAGGTTCCCATCAAAACCTTCTGATTAGTGTAGATTTGGGTAGTCTTGTTGTTATCTAGGTGATCTGTTGTTGGTTGTCTATGTTGTATCTGTGAGTAACTTGTTCTTCTTTGTGTGGGTTTCGAGTCCTTGTCAAAACTTGATTGTAAATGCTTTCGAGTCCATTCAAAACTTGTTTTTACCATATAATCAAAACAACCGATCACATGAAACCACCAAAGGGATTACTGGTTAATAGAAATTTCATCAATTAATTCATTACCATTCCACATGAACCATGGCTTAATAGCCTCTTAGGACTTTTATATGGTTGTAACCACAAAGTAGAAATATAATGATGAATAAAATCCTTCCAAGCTTTATTTCCATCAAGGGCTTGAATTATCCATTTATCATAATGAGAAAAACCTTGGCATTGAACATTGATGATGTTGAGACCTCTAGAATCCTAGTTAAGGTAGGAAAAATCCCAAGAAACATAGTGAAAGCCTTTGCCTTGCTTTTATTTTGATAGGATGCTTTCAAAGGCACCAAAAAAGAAGAATAATACACATGGGTAGCACTAAGACCTTAGAACATACCTAAAATTTTGTAGCAAGAGAGGCTTAGTGATCCAATAGGTAACCTCATTTCCACACACAATAACATATTGTCACAAGGAAGAAGAAAAAGAAGAAGATAAAAGACAAAAAATATCCTATAAATCTATTCATATCTTTCTATGGTTTATAAGATTCTACCCAAAGGCATTAATTCAAGAAGTCAAAGCAATGAAGGATTGCCTATATAGCATTGTTTTTCACCATTGGATGTTGAAACTAGAAGCTAGCAAAAAGTATTAATTTGCATTGCAAGGTTTATTTGACATTATCCTCATCTTCAAAGAGAGTGAAAAAATAGTGACCATTAATCAATTGTTGAGAAGAACTAGGAAGATAAATAACTTTAATTAAATTTTGTGAGATAACATTTACAAGCAACTAAATCCCTTAGCAACAAGCACAAAAAGAGTAGGATCAAACATATGAACCTACATTATAGATCTGAAAAATCCTAAATGACAAATATTATCTCCTATTAATGGTTTAAACATGTAAAAGCGTTGAAAAAAATCATTTGAACAAAGTGTAGGAAATTAGTCCAAAAACCTAAATTCTACATTATAGCAAGAACAAAGGGTTGCTCAATACAATCATATGCTTGGGAAATTAATTTTGATAAATATGGTGTGTTGGAGAGTACCTAGATCATTCCATACCTTTCTAAACAATAATAATATTCTCAATAATGTATCTACATTTTATGAATCACATTTATTCAAGTTAGACAATTAGTAGAAGCAGATGGTTCAAACAAAGAGCAATAGATTTGGCAATGATTTCCTAGGAGGTATTCAATAGTGTAATTGGTATCCAATTGTAGATATTTTTTGAGACTAACTTTAGATATGAATTAAATGATGTTTCCTTTTTTTATTTCTTCACCTAAAGAGTTTGAACAATTATCTTCTAGGTAAACATGGAAGAGATAATTGCCAATAACACCCCGTAAGGATTTTTAAATTTAATAGGGAAACCCATTATATCCAAGGGCTTTGTTATTAGTCATGCTAAAAATCACATCGTAAAGGTCCTTTTCATTAATAATTTGATCAGATTTGACCCACTAAAAATTGGAGAGACATGGGACCAAGCTAACTTTTTTGAAGAGTATATTCTTGCTTAGTAGGGTCTTAAGCTTTGAAGATTTGCTAACAAGAGTAGACAATGACTTGAAGAATTCAAAGAAGATTTGTTAAGATCTATTGACCTTCATTTATGTTTAATCTTCTAAGCACTACAAATATCTTGAAAGGATTAGAAAAATTCCTTGGAAACATTGTCTCCAATTTAATCTAGTGAAGATAAACTTTGATTTGAGCTTCCCTAGCATAATGGTTATGAGAAATTTTCTTTCATTGGCGTAGTTTGGTTGCTCACAATTATAGAATAGGGGAAAATTGTTGCACTTCCGATTTAGCATGACATGGTGGAGATCCAAGGTGGTGGCCTCATACTAGTGGTAATGAAAAAGCACTAATTAGTGTCTATAGATGTATAGAAAGTGGGAGATATTCTTGATAACATCATTCAACCACTTTATTCGATCAATTCCATGTCAAGGATGTGGCTCCAACTTCTAAATATGTTGGATGCAAGAGTTTTATCCACTTTAAGTTTGATAAATTTCCTTTTGATGCAAAATCTTATTGGAAAGATTAAAAAATAATAATCTTCAACAATGGCTCCACCAACAAAGAAAAATAATTAGCAAAAGAAAAGAAAGATTGAGTTGTGTAAGATGTCTCTTTTAAGACATTTGAGAACTCTTTCAAATTCATCATGAAGGTTAGACCATGTGTACTAAGTAGATTGATAATGATATTAACCAACATTAGAATCATAAAGTCACCACAATGCCAACATGAGGATAATGAATCAACAATCCAACACCAAATATGAGATCTTTCAACAACATCATTGGGCACATAAAGTTAATGACATCAAAAGAGTGGTTATCAATATTAAAGAGGACCCATAAAGCCTTATAAGTGGGATCACGTCCTTGATCAAATAAGTGTGGCTTCCATTTTAGAGAAATAATACTAGCAACTATGTCACATCTTGGTTCATGATTACCTTGCAAAAAGTGACTAAGTAGTCATATGACATGATAGGTAACCGAAAGAAAAAAGCCAAAGAAAACAATTCTTATAATAAAAGAATGTCAAGGTTTGCAAACCTTTGCCTATTATCTTGCACAAAATATTTCCTCTGAGAGTTTGTCAAACTCTAACTATTTCATGATAAAAAAATCATAAAAGATGGGAGTTTAGAGACATATTATCATGATCAAGTTCTTGGAAAACATCATAGTTATTCTACAAAATATTAACTCTTTGTAGCTGGATTGTAACTTCCTAGTTGAATAACTAACATGTAGGGTTGGCACTTATCTAGAACATACTTTCCATCCTCCAAGTCATGAAACAAGCTATGTGAGTAGTTGGAATTCTCTTAAGGAGAAACAAGGGAGAATAAGAAGGTGAACCCTTTGTTTGAGAAGATAAAACACTAGTAGTAAGATTCCTTTTTCTATAATGAGGTTTGTTCACATCCTTGGAGGATTCCTCAAATGGGTGTGAAACAATAACCTATTTCTCCTTCACCTTATCAACATGATTTCAAACACTTGGACCCATATTCTTGTTTTGTAGTCCATCATTGCAAGGAACCTTTCATCCCATTATTGCAATTATTTTGTGATTTCTTATTGTAGTCCCACCTTCCTCACTTTTTTGAGAAGGCGAAGTAGGTTTGAGTTGGCATAACTAGAGGATAATCTTTCATTTTGTGATTAAAAGATTGACATCTATACTAAGTATTTGACAAATTAATATGAAGAATTCTCTAGTTATGATGCAACATAACGAATATGAAAGTTAATAGATTCCTTAAGGTCATTTGAAAGGTCGACCTCATCATAGACACATTTTTTTGATAAGCTAACTAAAATTTATCTAGCTCAACACAAATCACATTATCTATATTGGCTATGATACAACTTAAAAAAGATTTGCAAGGCAAGAGCTAACCAAGCAACTCAATCCAAATAGGGACCCTAAGGACTTGTTGCTTAGAGACAACAAAGTCCCAAGTCCAAGGAGTAAAAACCAACAAAGAGCTTTGGACATACCAAAGTCTATACTTGAGGATGACATGTTTGTATAATTAGCGATCACAAGGAAACTGTAGTTTTAAAGTTTTACTCTAATACTTTTTATTGTCTTGCTTCTTTGTTCTCGCAACTATAGACGAATCCGAGAAGAATTCTAAGTTAAAGGTCTAGATTCAACAAATTAAGCTTCAAGTGAACCAGCTGTTAAGTAAAAAATGTCTTCATACTGCACAAGCTCTAAGATCCCAGTTTTGATTTTGCTCCTACAATTGGACAATGTAAATGTTGCTGCTCTAAGATCTCCGTTTGGATTTTGTTGTTCTTTTGACATTGTAATGTTGTTGTTCCAGTATGCTACAGCTGCAATGTAACATTTTTATTATTGCTGCTTAGTCTATTGCTGTTTATGCATCTTTTGATGCTAAGTCTATTGATGTTTATGTAATTAATGATGTTATGTCTATTGCTGTCATGTTAGTTTGCTACTGCTGATGGCTGTTTTTTTTACCATTAAGACTTGATCAGCTTCTCTGCAGTTTTATATGACATCTACTGGCAAGAACTAGGAAGATACGAGCTCTCAACTTGTCACCTTCTCTCCCAGCCAACAATATTCTTTGAATCGTTTCTATACTCTCTTTATATCTGTTAATCGGCTAATCTGCTGTATTCTATGTTCTCTTTATACATCTATATTTGTATATCTGTCAATCTGCTGTATTCTCTTTCTCAATGTCGTTCAATTTAAAAAGCATTAAGGTTTACCTTAGATTCTGAACAACACTGCACATTATCCATGCTCAATTGCAACCATAAAATGCCATTGCCAACCACAACTCACCTCAATCTGACAGCATTATGTAGAGAGGGTCAGTTGAAGGGGGCGCTGCACATTCTGCTTACAACACACAACCCCCCTGGAGACTCCTCTACATATCTTCAATTATTGCAGACCTGCATTGTCAAGAAGGCGCTTTCACATGGGAAAAAAGCTCACTCTTTTATCGCTCACTGGCAATTTGCATTTTCTACACGCACAAGCTTCCAGAACAAGCTTATTAACATGTATGACAAATGCGGCAGTTTAGTTGATGCTCGTAAAGTGTTTGACCACATGAAAAGAGGAGACGGGTTCTCATGGAATACGATTATTTCAGCCTGCCGAAAACATGGGTTTCCTCACGAGGCAGTCACACTATTTCACCAAATGCAACGAACAGGACTCCAACCCGATCAGTTCACATTTGCCAGCGTACTCCCAGCCTGTGCCAAATTGAGAGCTCTGGAACAGGGTATGGACATCCATCAAAGCATAAAGGATAGAGGATTTTCGTCTGATGTTGTAGTTGCGACTGCCCTGGTAGACATGTATGTAAAATGTGGAAGCATGGAAATGGCACGTGAACTGTTTGACAAAATGCTTCAAAGAGACGTGGTCTCGTGGAATGCAATGATTGCGGGATATGCACAACATGGGTTTGCTGAAAAGGCTTCTGAAACTTTTAAGCAAATGCAACTGGCGGGTGTAATGCCAGACTCCACAACCTTTGTCAGCATCCTCCCTGCCTGCGCTCAAATTGGAGCTTTGGAACAGGGTAGAGCCATCCATCGATTCCTAATTGAAAGTGGATTATTTTCGGATATTAATGTTGGAAATTCTCTGGTAGATATGTATGCAAAATGTGGAACTATGCACAAGGCACTCGAATTGTTTAACAGAATGCCTCAAAGAGATGTCATCTCATGGAATGCTGTGATAGCAGGATATGCACAAAATGGGCTTGTTGAAAAGGCTTTAGAAACTTTCAAGCAAATGCAATTGGCAGGTGTAAAGCCAGACTCCACAACCTTTTCGAGCATCCTCCCAGCCTGTGCCAAAATGGAAGCTTTGGAACAGGGCATGGATATCCATCAAAGCATCATGGAAGGGGGATTTTTGTCAGATATTGTAGTTGCAAGTGCCCTCGTAGACATGTATGCAAAATGTGGAAGCATAGACAAAGCCCGTGAATTGTTTGACATGATGCCTCAAAGAGATGCCATCTCATGGACTGCCATGATTGCAGGATATGTTCAAAATGGGTTTATTGAAAAGGCTCTAAAAATTATTAAGCAAATGCAATTGGCGGGTGTAATGCCAGACTCCACAACCTTTGCCACAATCCTCCCTGCCTGTGCTCAAATTGGAGCTTTGGAACAGGGTATGGGCATCCATCAAATCATAATTGAAAATGGATTTCTGTCAGATGTTGTAGTTGCAAGTGCCCTGGTAGACATGTATGCAAAATGTGGAAGCGTAGACAAGGCACGTGAACTGTTTGATAAAATGCCTCAAAGAGATGTTGTCTCATGGACTGCAATGATTGTAGGATATGCACAAAATGGATTTGTTGAAAAGGCTTTAGAAACTTTCAAGCAAATGCAATGGGCAGCTGTAAAGCCAAATTCCACAACCTTTGCCAGCATCCTTCCAGCTTGTGCCAAAATGGGAGCTTTAGAACAGGGTATGGACATCCATCAAAGCATAACGGAAGGGGGTTTTTTGTCAGATATTGTAGTTGCAAGTGCCCTGGTAGACATGTATGCAAAATGTGGAAGTATAGACAAGGCACGTGAACTGTTTGACAAAATGTCTCAAAGAAATGTGATCTCATGGAACGCCATGATTGCAGGATATGCACAAAATGGATTTTGCAAGGATGCTCTCAAAATCTTTGAATTAATGAAGCAGTCTGGAACATATCCTGACATTGTAAGCTTTGCTTGTGTTCTATTTGCATGCAGCCATGCAGGTTTAGTGGATGAGGGCTGTACATACTTTAATCAGATCAGTAACCCATATCATATTGCGCCTACAGTTGATCATTATGTGTGCATGGTTGATCTTCTTGCCCGAGCTGGCTATCTGGAGGACACCTTAAAATTTATTATTAAGATGCCAGTTAAACCTGTGGTGGTTGTGTGGATGTGTTTTCTTGGTGCTTGTAGATCACATATGAATATAGGTTTAGGAGTATTTACAGCAACACTGCTTTTTGATTTGGATCCTAAAAATGCTGGTACTTATGTTCTTCTCTCAAACATCTATGCAGAAGTGGGTAGGTGGAGTGAAGTTCAAATGGTAAGGAGATTGATGAAAGATAGAGGAATTAAAAAGATCCCTGGATGTAGTTGGATTGAAGACCATAGAATGGTGCATGCTTTTTGTGTAGGAGATAGATCACACCCACAGACACAGGAGATATATGCAAAGTTGGAGAAATTAGCTTGGGAGATGAAGGCAGCAGGGTATTTTCCAGATTCAAGACTTTCACTTAATGATGTGGAAAGAGAGGAAAAAGAATTATTTGTCTGCCATCATAGTGAAAAGTTGGCAATTGCGTTTGGTTTGTTAAACACCCCTCCTGGAATGACCATTAGAGTTGTTAAGAACCTTCGAGTATGTGCTGACTGCCACACTGCAACAAAACTAATCTCCAAGATTGTCGCAAGAGAAATTGTTGTAAGAGATGCCAACCGTTTTCATCATTTTAAACAAGGACAATGTTCTTGCGGAGACTATTGGTGACACTAAATGAAGTGCACCGTGTTGACCTGCAGTAATAATCAAGGTAGAAGTTTTATTTTTCAGTTTCTAGAAAGTTTTTTTGTTTGTTTTTGTTTTAAGTATTTAGCAATCTAGACCATGATGTTGGATTTGAAAAATTAGATGCATAGAGTGCAATGCAGATCACTGCTTTTATATACAGTTAGAGGTATCTACAAAAACCTATTTTACGATAACATGGATGTTTCATTGAATCGTTTTCAGGATATTTATATATTTATGAAATAAAAAGCTAGAAGAGGAGGTGGAGAATGGGAAAAAAACAAAAGGCAAGGAGCACTTCAAGTAAATGGAAAATGTTCTTGCGGAGATTATTGGTGACACTAAATGAAGCAATCTGAAAAACTGGCTTGTACTGTAATAATGTGCACTGTGTCGACCTGCAGTAATAATCAAGGGACAAGTTTTATTTTTCAGTTTCTAGAAAGTCTTTTGTTTGGTTTGGTTTTGTTTTGTCTTTGTTTTGAGTATTTAGCAATCTAGACCATGATGTTGGCTTTGAAAAATTAGATACATAGAGTGCAATACATATTACTGCAGCTATACACAATTGAGGTATCTATCAAAAACCTATTTTATGATAACATGGATGTTTCATTGAATTGTTTTCAGGAAACCTACATATGTATGAAATAAAAAGCTAGAAGAGGAGGTGGAGAATGGGGGAAAATAGAAGGCAAGGAACACTTCAAGTATATGGAAAGATTTTTGAGAAGCGGAAAATGGGAGAGGAGGGCTCACAATCAACCCTTGCTATTTTGTATAGTTTTTTGTTAGATTAATTTTATTATCTTTTGTCTATGTCTAATTAACAATTTTAGATTAAATATGTAATTTTATAAAAGTGCATGTAGATTTTGTCTCATTTATGGTTAGATATTTATAATGTTGCTTCACATTCCTTTGTTTGGTGAGATAGTTAATAGATTTGTGAATTCATGAATATTCTTTAATTTAATTTAATTTCAATTTGTTTAGTGTTAATTAGAAATAAACTATTATAATTTATATATGAATAAGTAAATAAATCACAATTGTATTTATGTTGTAATTAGCACATACGCATGACACTTGAAAAACTCATATAATGAGGTTTATAGATTGATGTTAGAGACGAGAGAATAACATTTGTATATAATAAAATAAAATCACAATTTACTTTTTATTGTAATTACACTTTCATGGTATTATAAAATTGTGCATGTTGAGATTTATAAATTGATATGATTGAGATGAGGGTTTGCAAGTGGTTAGGATAGAGCCAAATAAACTATTTCATAAGTATTTGGATTTATAATAGGTTTAAAATAAGAGGAACTCAAAAGAATCACAGCAATAAAATTTCACTTGTGGTAAACCTGACAAATGGTAAGTGACGCAGTCACAGTAGGTGGATTCAAAGGATTGTCCAATTGTGCAACCCACACAATAAAACAAACAAACATAAAAGTAAACACCAAAAATAACAACATATTTATCTTGGGAAAACCCAACCACCAAAAGAATCTTCCTCTTATACTAAATCCTCGAAAGTATTACAATTTGCTACAAAGTAGCCACATCATGATTTTAGTACAAAACATCACAAATTGGTTGCATAAACTTGACAAATGGGTTACTCCTCAATAGGTAAGTACATTCTCACTATCAAGACCATGTTTCTACATGCTTCTCATATGGTACCTCACATCATACTCTTGTTATTTCTCTCTCTGCTTCCTAACAATAATTTCTTTGCTATTGCACTTACCTTTTATGCCTTTGCTCTATCCTCGCCTTCTTTGCTTGCCTTCAATCTCTCTCTCTCTCTCTCTCTCTCTCTCTCTCTCTCTCTCTCTCTCTCACTCACTCACACACACATCCTTCTTTAACTTCCCACATGATTTGTGTCAACCTCAAGGTGGCACAAAACCTCAAAACCACACAAAATGTGTTGTCGACGAAAAGCAACAAATTTACAAATTTTCCAATGGTCACATAGTGGGGAAACTTTGTGCAACCCAACATGCACCACTTCAACAGTTATCACAACCTTCCCATATATTCCCTTTCACCATAAACTAAAAGTAAACCTCTTGAAAAATAGAAATAGTTCAACATCACAGACTGCCAATCCATTGTCACTTTTTGAATTAAATTATCAACTTCTTCTCATCTAGTGGACCTCAAATCTCAACTAGAGATACACCAACTACATGTAGAACTCTTACCACAACTGCAAAAGCTAATTCCTTAACACAATGAAATGTGTTTACGTTTACCACCAAAAATTATTAACTATGCACAAAAACTATCTAATAGAGACCACATGCTATTACTCTAAACATGACCCAATATTTCAAGGCACCCTAGGAATGCACCTACATTAGACTTGAGGTAGATAAAAAAAATGAGTCCATTTTCTAGGGCAATTTTTCCTTTCCTAGAGATTCTAGCTTATTACCTCTTCAACCCTTTCTTTTCACCTCCTCAAGTATGTCTTGAGCAATCCACCTTGTGAACTACTTTCTGATCCCTTGTTATTTATGTCTCTATTTCACCAATCATCCTCCACGCCACTAGTCCTTGGCTCATATTCAATCACAACCCATATTGGTTCAACCAATCCCTCACATCTATCAACCTCTTTCTCAGCTACTGTGTAGCCCTCAATCATGCCCTTAACTACCATAGGTTCATCAATAGCTCCTTATTCTTTTGTTCATCAATCCTATCCTCTAGAACATTTTATTTTGGGGGCCTTCCTTCTTGTAGCCATTCATCTATGCTACTTATTTTGCATTTGTGATGTTACCAATCATTCCAACAATTATGCACAACTTTGGGCTCAATGCATAATGTCCCTCCCCAATGCATACTTCAACGTTGATATTGAATAGTCCCTTGCTTAGCCTCAGTGGAATTCCCTATCTATAATGGAATGTCTCGATCTATGTTTTTCTTCAAAATCAAAATATAAAATGTAAGGTATGTCATTTATTGAAGATGAATCTCTGTAAGAACTTGTAACTATTTGCAAACTCAACATGAGGGTTTTTAGTAATAGAATGTTTCTCCTATGATTAATGTCTCCATTCACTTTGCTTTTGCCATGTAAATCATTTTGATATGTGAATAATATTTAAGCTCACACTATAATTTTTATTGATTTTGTGTGTATTCAAGGACATCATAATTTTTTTCTCCCTTGTCAAATTAACCTACAATTAGAGTGCACCTTGAAATCTTGAATAAGACTAAAAATTTATAGTGCTTTCATTTTCTTTAGCACCATGTACATTATTTAGCATCATTTACCTATTATTGTTCTATTTATTTCTATCACTATATCTTTAAGCCAATGAGGATAAAATGCATTATTTCATAGACAAAGAGGAAGGAATTAAAGCTTAATTTAATAGCCCAAATTGTCATATAAATCTATAAAGTTTCAAAAGCATATCTCGTAGTGGTCTTCCTTTGATTGAGGTGATTCAAAAAGATTAATATTTTATAGATCGAATAATTTGTATGCTAGCATTTGGTGTTTTTCACTTCTTAAGTATATAATGGTGAAAGACAAAAATATGCCAGTCATTACTCATGAGTAGAGAAATATTTGAATCAGGTACATATCTCAAGGTTTTCTAGTTGCCTATTAGACCTTGTTTTGTGTGTTTCATCCTTACAATAAAATTTCTCTATGATTTAATAAAAGTGGGTAATCATCAAGATTATGGTAATAAAAATAAATAATGTACACAAAAGATCCATTGCACTTTTAATGATATTTAAGAAGAAGAGGGATGAGACTTGTTTGATCACTAATATTCATTAAACCTATAAGTTCTAATGTTACTCAAAGAGCTCACACAATAGTAATATTTTGTAAATTATTTACAAATATATAAAAATAAGATATATATCTTTTAAGGATTCTCTTTTCTATATATTCAATGTCAAAGAAAACTATGATTGACTCATATATAATTAATGACCTTTCTTCATAAACCTTAGACGGGGAAAATAGTAACTAGTGACAACTCTTAGAGGTGTTATTGAATGATTGGTAGGTGTGGATATAAATAGTCATGTCAATCATGCAGTGCTTGGTTATCATAACTATTTATGTGTGTGCATGTCAACCGTTAAATAGCATCTTTGAGTGCCTACTAGTGCTTGTAAAGAAAAATATATTTCAAGTTGTCATATGTTATTTATAATGAGTATATTCAATGTTCACAATAGAATAAGGAAATTTGTTATGAAATGTCTTCTATTCTTATAAAACCTAAGGCATTTTGTTACTATTACTAGTAAAAAACCAAGAAGTGGTTAATAGACAATTGCATTAGATAAAATTATAAGGTGGAGAAAACAAGAGGGTGGATCTCTTGTGGAAGATGAAAACCATCCTCCATTTTTCTCCTTCATGCTCCTTTATCTTACCTTCTTTTATATTCTTTGTGATTCTTAGTGTGCTCTGTGGTCTTTGGTTGTTAGATGTTTTATGTTTCATATGGTGGTCTTTTCTTGAGGAGATTTTTTTGTTATCATTTTTTGAATTTCATTCTATCTATTAGGTTCATTTTGTAGGATTTTAGTAGTCTTTTCACCCCTTTTTTCCTATTTTTCTCCCATGCAATATGTCCTTATAGATGTTTCACTTAAGTTTGTAAGGTGGTTTGGATGAGGCACATATATGAATGAATTCCCCTTAATCAATAAAGGAGTTGGGAAGTGATGGGGAGTAATCATGCAAATCATATTGATACTTCTAAGACATGTAAAGAGGTCCTAGCCAATGTAGAAAAACTTGAAGTTTGTGAGGGAATTGACTTCATGGAAAACTTCATTAAAGGGTTCATTTAAACAATGGTGCAAACAAATTGCATGTAAGGTGATCATCCACATATGCCAACCCTGACTCTTAATTAAAGAAATGGTTTATGTGATTGAAAAAAAAAGGCTCAAATCTATGGTTAATAATTTTACCTAACATAATTTTTTTGATGATTGGCTTGCACTAATTTGGGGCAAAAGCTTAGAATTTATGTTACATTTTGTTGAAATTTTTGAAAGAGTTTTTTTCTTCTTGAAAATCAATTATATAGAAACGAATCATTTCCAAGAGTTTATAGTATGTTAATTGGTCTTTGTTTAGTGGTTTTTAGGATCCCATTTTAATTCCTAGCGATTTTATTTTGTTTAGTCCTCTCTTAAGTGGATTGAATTTTATGATGTACTACCCAATTTGTAGTTGCTTTTTACAAAATATTTAAAGGAAGTTGTCACAATGGAAGATACCAAGGCCTCCTTGTCTCCTATGAATGCTAGATTACAAATTTCTTTAAAGCTTCCAAATGATAGTGAAATAGTGTGTCCCAATTTTTGGCCTAAATGGGACACTCAAATTAGCTTTTTTTTTTAACCAATTTTTTACTTTGTCTTTTATAGCAAACAAATTGTTAAGAATTTGAAGATGCGGCCTAGTGTTTTTTGTTATGCACGTGTATATTACATATGTATAATAAAATTTAAAAATATTTTCTTATTTTTAAAATATTTTGGTATATTTTATAGTATTTTAAGGAGTGATAGATGTCATAATGTATCTTCATAATTTCATAAATGTAGATCATTAACATTGATATCTAGGACATACATTTTTCATAAATTTTTGTTTCATATTTTATTATTATTAATCTTTAATTTAGATTAGTTATAATTTAAAATAATATTATGTCATAATGCATAACTTTCTTTGTAAATATCCAAACTATTTTTTCTTGAAACAAGGATGGAAGACATGTGTAGTTTTTAGAATTTTTTCTACTTTTTTATTTTTCCACATTTGTTGAATAGAGACATTGATGTTTGGTAAAAACCTATGTTCACTAGAAAATAGATAATAAATATACTTAAATAAAATATATTATAAATTATGCTTTTTGAAGAGCTTGTTCTAAAGGTTGCAATCCTAAAAAATATCATGTTATGGTGAATTTATTTGATGGTTCAAACCTTTCTTTGAAATAGAAATTTCTTAAGAAAATTAACCAAAGGTAGAAGGTCCACCCAAAGACCTAAATTCAAAGGATCTTCATACGAAGTACCTCCTTCCTTTGAAAGGTACTTCATATAAATAGTGGGTCCATTAAAAGATAATAAAATCTAGTCATATATAAATTTATTCAAATATATTTATAAATCCAAAAAACTATTTTATCACACTTTTTAAAGAAAAATATTTTTTCCTTTGTTTGAATTTTTTGAAATTAATTTTTTAAAGTAAAAGATTATTAAAAAACATTTTCACTAAAGAAATTTTATCAAAGTTTAGAAGGCCATGCTTTCATATTCAATAGAAAAATATAAAAAGCTAAATGAAGGAAGAAAAGCATTTGAAAATAAAAGAAGGTATATTTTGAAAACAAAAGTAAGTATTAGCTTCTTCTTTAAATCTACTTTCTTGGTACATTTATATATCTTGCTTAAGATTTACTTAATTATTTTATCCTTGCTAGTAGTTTTTTATTTATTTTTAGATTAGAAATTGTAGACACTTATATCTAATTAATACATTTCTTCCAAAATGTCTCATTTTCGATCATTTAGCCTACCTAATATATCTTCGATATTTAATTAAGGATCATTTTCACTTCATCATGTTAATTAAATTATTATTTTTATTATTTAATTATTTTAATTTCAAATTTCCCATTTTCCACTTGTAGTTAAATAATTAACATTATTTAATTAAGTTACTAATTATTCTTCTTTCCTAAAGTTTAATTAAATAATTCATTATTATTTAATTAATTCATTTCCTATTTCCCACTTCTTTGATTAATTTTTTTTTTTTTTTTAATTATATAATTTATCCAACTATCTCTCAACATTATTCTCTTCTAAAATAAATAAAATAAATTATTTTAGTTATTTATTTCTACGTTTACACATGTAATTAATAATTAATTAATCAAATAATTAAATACCTATGCATTTCCACCTCATAACTGATAGGGACTTACTCTTAGTCCACTCATCAATCAATTTCAGTCCAATCCAACTCACTTCAAGTTCATTGGTCAAACAATTTTGTTTACTAATCAGTCACACTTATCTCCCCAATCAATTCTCTTAATTGACCCATATGATTAGTTAGCTACAATTAGGAGATTAGTTAGCTTCTCATAATTCCTCTCATGAATTTTGGTCTATTGATCTTCTCAGTCTCTTATCAAATCTTGATTGTTGATCGATATCACCAAATATCTATAAATTCGACCCTCCTATAATCTATTCTTCCTCTCTTATCATTGTGAAGAAATTATACTTGTATTATCAGTGCTTTTATGCTATTATGTTATCCAAAATATAAGAGCAAGTACTATTACACCATTCTCCAAGGTGAAAAGAGGAGAACAATGGAGCAAAAAGAAGGATTCATGTAGGTGTATAGTATTTGTTTTATGTGATTCTTTTATGCTTTATTGATATGATCTTTTATTGAATTTAATTATGAATTATTATTATTTGTTTGCCATTTGATTTTATAATCATTTTCTAGGTTATATATTTTGTCACACCTGATGGGACACTCAAGTCCTTGAATTTAACATTTTCCTGTTAGTTTTTAAATGTTTTTAGCAGTTATAGGCTTGTGTGGTGCATACATTGCCATATTGGTATATTTGTCTATACATTGGCATATTTGTGGCTAGTTCTAGCATAATTGCTCCCTAAATTGGTGCAATGCTCTCTATACTAGCACAATTGCTCCCTAAATTGGTGCAGTGCTCTTTATACTAGCACAATTGCTCCTCATAACTACACAGTTGCCTAACAAGAAGATCATTGGATTTTCAAAGATTAAAACTTTGACTTCAAGATATTTTCATTTTGTTAATCTTTGTTCCTTTGATGACTTCTAACTGTGTTTTGCAAATAATCATCCTTGAACTAATAATTTGATCTTTTAGATTAAGGTTTTTTCTCTATTTTTTGCATTTTTTTATGCTTTTGTGTAGAATGGTGCAATTGTAGGAGGGATTGGCACAATTGTGCTCATGTTTGATGCATTTTCTCTTCAAAACTACACATTTTCAAAAGGTATAATCTAGTGATTAATCATTTTCATCTACTTTGGCACAATTGTATGTATATTTTTTGGTTACTGATCTCTTTTTTGAGCAGTTGTGGCTTTCATTGGACAAAAAGCCAAACACTTAAACTATTGATATATCTGTTGTAGGATCTTATGTCTGAATTTTATACATTAAATAACACTTCAATTTCTTAAGGTAAATGAATTGTTTGACATTTTTTGTGAATTCTTGGGTATGCATGCTCTCTCCTAGTGCTTAGTGTGAACTTGGAGATCAAAAAAACCTTAGAATTCATATTTTGTTCATTTACCCAAAGAAGTGATAATTTTCATATGCTCTCCCCTCATGTCTAGTGCGATCTTGGGGATCAAAAACATCATTTTCCTTTTTAATTTGAGTAGGAGGCCTTCTTAGGGATTCAACACTCCAAGGAAAACCTCAACCACATTTATTGGAGGAGTATAAAAAGGGGGAGAATGAAATTTGTACCCCAAGGTGTGGCCAACATCCTCTTAGACAAGCCTCACAATCCTCAGACCACCGAGGAGTGTATAGTTGAAGAGAGTGAATGAGACCCCTCCAATCTTAAGCATCCTAGGATAGGCTCATTATTCACAAAACCACTACAAACCATTGTTATTTAGAAGCCTTGATATCTTTCAATTGTTACCACTATTGGGGTGTAGTGTACAACATCATGCAGGAAGTTACCCAACATGTTCCACCTTAGGGTGAAATATTAATTTTTTAGAGGTGTTAAAACCTATAAGGGAAGAAGGAAGGTGAGCCCTTGTGCCACTAGAGACCTAACTATACCCCTTCAAGAGTAAATCCATGTATCTATAGTCTTCTACAATATTTTATTGAAGAGCTTCTATTAGTGGGACACACCTTTTATACTAGTTAGGTTGCACTTCTTGGAGTGTCTTATTTTGTTCAGACTAGTGATACCATTTAGACTATCACCTTAAAATGTCAACAACTATCATGTCTACTGTGTGATGTGTTTTTATTTTCAACTTCGCTAAAAAAACACTCATATTAGATTAAAATTACTAGGAATCATGCAATTAAACCTCATAAACTTGCACTTATTTATTTTTTCATGAAACTATTTATTGTTCGACGTAACTGTCTATCATGAAAAACTTAGAAACTTAGATTTAGGTCAAATGACACATCTATTACTAATTTGGTGTAATTGTCCTAGAGAGTGGTGCAATTACAATTGACTTTTACACAATTGTGGCTTGAGTTGGAACAATTACAACTTATTGTGGCACAATTACAACACCAAGTGGTGCAATTATCTCAGACTATCACCCAACCAATTCTACTTTGAAACTTGAGTTGTCATCCATTTTTTCTCAAAATAATGTAGTTGAAACCTTGATTTTCATATTTGTCATGTAATATACTATAATTGTTCTATATTATGGCATAAATATATTGTTCTTTAGTGTAACTGTTTTGTCATTCAAATTCCTTGATGTCACTAGACCTTATAGTCCTCTAATTAGACCCGAGATAAACAAATTTGATACCTATTAGCATACACAAATACATACCTATTTTTTGATCATCCACCACTTCCATTTCCCATTTGTCACATACCTAGGTTTTGGCTGCTTAATTCAAAACTATCACACATTCATAACCACCAATTTTCTTGTCCAAATTTGATTCATTAAGTTTATCTAGATCTCACAATTATCTCATCTCTAATTTGATAGTTTTCTTAGAGGTCTACCTTCTCTACGTAAAAAAATCAAATTAGCTTATCCATGGTTAGATTAACTTAGGAGGATTAGATACTTCTAAATTTTATCTATTCCATAATCCATTGGTTTTTAAATCACAAGTCTAGTTTAAAATTCAATATATACTCATCACAATTTCACTCATCAAATCTAAAGATCTAGATACGTTTTTTAACTCTTTTTTATTATTCAAATCACCCAATAACCCATCCAAATCAAAAGGTCATAAATATTTTATATTCAAGTAGAAACAAGGTCACAGATTAAGAAGAAAATACAACACCAACAAGAGTTAGACATGATACCCACAAATTTAGATCCTTTCCTTGAAACACCAAGAGAATTTACAAACGCGTTTGCAGAAAGAGGATTTGAAACACCTTCCATTGATTCCCAGACATAGTCCCAAAATTGGTGGATTAGTGAAAGATACAACATATGAGGAGTTGGTTGAAGCCCAACAAGATCCTAATTCTATGAAACTAGTAAACTCAATTCTAGTTATCAATCATGACTAGTATTTCTTATTACTTGCCTAACAATAGGCCAAACTAGCTTATTCATTTGACACAACACTCATGGGTGTCACCAATAATATTACATCCTTAACCTTGGGGGAAAAAAGTTACAAAAATATCTTACCACCTTCCATGGCACAACATAGCAACCTTACCATTCAACCAACTCCAATGTATTCTCCTAACATTACATCTCAACAAATTACTACCACCATTCCACAAGCAATTATACTAACTAACTCTAAACAAGTATAAATACCTTCTGTACACACTTAGACTCCCACCTATACCATACAAATAACCAACCCACTATACAACACGACATCAAGTGATACCATTGCACCTACTTCCATAATTTTTTTACAAACCTCATTAATATCATCTCACTTTTCCCAAACACCATCACCTAACTTGAATACTAATACAAACAACATCCAAATTTGAATTGCTATTACCAATCCACTACATCAACATACCATTCCACTTATCTATTCCAACATCTCTAGCCAAATAATTAATAGATAAGCACCTTCATATGCATTCCAAAATTCTCAACCACTTACATCTTATATACATACTCACATACTCAACAATCATCAAAATTACAATACTACATCACAACATCCACATACTCTTAGATCAAATCATAACCAAAACATGAATCCATCTAACCAAAAAATCAACCCACCAAATTACCATCACCAAAACTACTACACTAATCCACCTAGCCAAAAATTTCATCAATAATACCAAAACCCACAACAACAATTGGCCACATCTTCTCACACCTACATTCCACCATATTATTCACAAAACTACTAAAACAATGTTGCACTATGTTGTCATTAGTTTTATCATTGATCTCAACCTACAGTGTGGTAATGATGAGAAGGTGTTGCAGATGCAATAGGGTCACTTGGTTTCCAAGTGATTTTGAGAAAAGATGTATAATGTACAAGGTGTCAAGGATGTGTTATGTATTTTTCTCCATATTTCTTCATTCTTGAAGACATGCCTATACGATTTGGATGTAATGATCAGTAGTCTTTGAAGGATTTATATCTAGAGTTTTAGGTTCTGGATCATATGGCAATAGAAATGTGTTTGATAGTGTGTTGGACTATCTTTGGACTGTGAAGAAGGTTGTCTGGGAGAATTGGAATTGCTCTGCATTTCTCCGCACTGAAGTTTCTTGTCTTACGGATTTGGGAATGTGCTAATATTTTTTGTATCTACATTCCCTTGGTTTTTTGGTGCTTAGTTTCTCTCCATGCTTGGTTCAAGAGTTGTGTCTCAGTGGCAGTTTAAGTAGTTGCATAGGATGATAACATTTTCAATTTCATGTGTTTGTGTCAATACATGCTTGAATGTTCTATTGATGTTGGAATATTTTAGGATGTTGTGTGGTGTTGCTATGTGGTCTGTAAGATCTTTTCGGACCGAGTGAAGTGTAAATTTGGTTGCTTAGTAGTGTTAATGTTGGTTTGGCCAACCTAACATATTAGTGTTATTTGCGGATGTGCTTCATAGTTTGTAGAAGTGTGGTGTAGCATGTCAATGCAGATTTGGGTCCTAGTTGACCCTTTGTGTGGTACACCTTCACTTCTTTCCACCTTGGAAGTGTTTGGTTCTGACCTATTTGGTGGTTGCATGTTTGTGTATACATTTCATTGAAGCCAACTTGGAGGAGTTATTCATGGTTGCAGAAGATATATGTGCAATATCAATTATTGGAGAAGTGATGTGAGATTTGGTGTGAAATGATTTGTATGTGATCAACTGTTGAGATCTGGGTACAAGCATGAATGCCTAAGACTATTGGAAGTAGTGAGCAGAAGGTATCTACATTTCAATGTGCCTAAAGTTGTTGGAGGTAGTGAGCCGAATGTTGCAGATGGTGAATAGTTGTTATGGTGGATTCTCCTATTTCTTTGAGGTAGTGAAACTCCTTACAACATTTTCTTTGTAATCTCTAATATTATGAAAGAAGTGAGTCCTTTGGGCAGTGAACCCTTTTGGCAATGAGACTTTTGTAATCGATGTTGATATTCGTATATATGTGAGCTAATCCTCATCTTGTTTTTTCCTTGATTAGGGTTTTCCACATATAATATAGTGTTCTATTTGTGTGAGGGGGAAAATCATGGAGCGTAAACAAGAAAAATGCAATGAAATAGAATCTAATGTAAATCAAAAACACTAATCTAGATCTATTCCTTCAATCACAAAATGACTTTCTAAGCTATTGAAAACACATAATGAAATCCTACGATTACCAAATTGAATTAAAAACAAAGAGAGGTTACCATCTCGTGTCGGAGTGTGTTCACAAGATGGGTTGTTCATATCACTGTGAAGCCTCCATTGTTGCATGTGAGAAGCTTTGATGCAATGCATGTTGGTTGATCATAGATATGTTGAAGCTTTGTCAATGGTGATTAGGAATATTGGCAATACTTCATTGTGCAAATGATGATTCTTCAATTCTTTTTTGTGAGGAAAGAGGTTTGTTATAGAAATTGTGATTTGAAATAGACAATCAAGATCGCATAGTGATCGGCGGTTGAAAGATGTTGAGAGGATTTAGATGGGCATAATTTGTGCAAATAGATTACATAATTAGTGTGATTGAGGAATAGATTGATCAATTAGGAATATAGATTGATTAGTCACAAATTAGATTTAGTAATATGTGGGATTGAAAAATAGATTGATCTATTAGGAATTAGATTGATCAATTGGGGATTAGATTGAGCAATTAGTGATTCATAATTTGCTCAATTAGGGAAGTGGTTGAGAATGATAAATTAATTGATTTAATTAATTAATTCCTTTTGGAGTTGAACATGCAAATCAAGTTTGACTTTTGCAAACAAAGTTGCCTTAGTTTGATTTGATTTTTGATAATGTTTTGAATAGTTATTCGAGTTTATTCATATTTGGAGGGAAAGTGGGTTAATTAAATTATTATGATTTAATAATTCAATTGACTTAAGGGAATAAAGTGATTTAGTGATGTAATTAAATAATTGGTGTTATTTAATTAATCAGGACGAAATAAAGTGAGATTAAGACTATTAAAAGAAATATAATTTATTTAATTGGTCGATTTGATGAAAAGTGAATTAATTAAATAATGTTGTTTTATTCAATTAATAGCATAAATCAGGGTTTTAGGACTTTATTAAATAAGTTAAATTTATTTAATTGGTCAACAATGGTGAAAAAGTGAATTAATTAAATAATGTTGTATTATTCAATTAATAGAGGAATTTAGGGTTTTTATGCTTTTGATGTGAAATGTAGTGATATTCGATAATAATGATGTCGATGATGTGATAATTTCATTTAAAGTGTGTGATAAGTGTTAGGTCAATTTTACATGTCTACATTTTTCCCCTCTTTGATACAAAGTACTGGTTGCTTTGCTTCAAATATTCGATGTTAAGATCAAGATTTTGAAAAAAAATTATGCCCCACTTTGCCCTGACAGTGAGTGGAATAATGGTAGGACTCTATGCTGCCCCCTCGAGAGGTTGGCTAAAAAAATCAATTTTGAGGTCAGACTCATGACATTGTTCTTTTTCAATTTAGATGAGGAGAGGACAAAAAATTAAGTCTATAGGTCCCTTGTTGCTTGTTCCAAGTTCTTGGGAAGTCTTAATTTGAACATAGGAAGGTTCCCTAAGTAAAAATTAGGGTTTCCTAGGTTAAAATAATGGTTTTTTTGAGGGTTAAAATAGGTAATTAGTGTTCTAATTACCTCATTTTCACTTTGATCCTATAGATAATTCTAGCCTCTAGATTTATTATTTTGTCAATTGTCAAGGAGCAATACCTAGGATTCAAGGAGCCCCACATCGTTCAGACTTGGTTCGAGAGTTTGGATGACCCGTAGGTGTTGGTGGCCCAGTATGTACCTCTCGCTTCTTGTTTTAGTATTTTCATGTTCTCGTTATTTGTGCACAAAGTTCCTCAAGTCAAAAACGATATTTTGAGAGTTTTATCGCACTTGCATCAGTTTTGGTGTACTTGCTATTTTGGAAATATTGCTCTTGCAAAAATTTTGTGCACTTACTTTAATTCTACGCCTTTGATCTAGTTTTTTTCCTTTGATTTTAGCACTTGACTTGTTTTTGCGCTTTTGATTGTTGTTTGTGTTTTTTGCGCACTTGTGACACTTTTGTGCTTTTGAAAAATGTCTTCACTTTTGATATTGGCGCTCTTGCTATATCTGCTTGCTTTTAAAAAAAATCCTCGCACTTGCCTTTTATCTTCACTTTTGTTAGTAACTTCATCGCTTTTGCTAAATTTTTCTCGCTCTTCCCCCTTTTTGGGAACTACGTTTAGTTTCTTCATCGTTTTTATTTCATTTTGCATGCTCTAAGTGAAACCCTAACATCGTGGGTTAAAATTATTGTAGGTGGTTCTTAAACCATTGTAGCCGAGGGAGAGACAACCTCGAGATCTATTTGTAATTTCCTATTTTGATGTTTTGGAGCGAGATTTCCTAGATGTGGTTGGATTACGTCATATTTGTTACATGCCTCCCATACAATGTCACACAATGATGATGACCGTGCTCGTGGAGTGATGACATTCAGATACTTCTTCATTTAATTTACCTATAGGAGAGACCATCATTACACTCAAGGATGTGTGGAGGATCCTCCGCATACCTATTCATGGTGAGTTGGTTACCTATCATGTTCGATGGGGCACTCGCACTATGTGGTGTGTGCTTGGTGTTAGACACTTGGAGGTTCACCAATTTGAGATTGATTTATCAAAGTTTGTTGGCAATGCGAACCTTGTTTCCCTTGTTCTTTGTGGTTTGATTTCAGGGCTAGTTGTTCCTAATAGGAGAGGTCATCAGTTCCCTGTTGGATGGGGTATTTGTATTGAGGATATGTTCAAGCATGGGACTAGATATGCATGGGGTATGTGTCTTCTCACCCACCTCCATGGAGATATGCATGAGGTTGCATATCGGGGTGAAAAATCCATTTCTGCAGGCGTTTCTCTCTTACATGTATGGGCGTGGGAGCACATTGCAGTGATGCAACCCAATGGTATATAAGATTGCGTTGATGGTGATCCATACTCCTATCATTATGTAGCCTTTCTATATTACACCTTTCCTAGGGATCTTTCGTATTGGCGTCATGTGTTTGATGACATGCCGGGTTCTTTTTGGAGGCCTTATATGGATTGTGATGCATGTCTGGAGGATTAGGAGTAGCTAGTGTACTGTCAACAGACCAGATGATTGATTGGTCGCTCTCACTCTTCTAGAGAGATACTTACTTGACAGAGTGTGCCAATAGTTTGGAGAGAGACAGGGCCAATTTCTTGATACATATGAGGCTCAATTTGGTTGGACCACTAAAGAGGTCTAGGTATGGGGTCATTTGGCTGATAGAGATGCTACTATTTTTGCTTTCAAAGAACTTTCTCCAGTCAAATGGGGCTGTCCAGTAGGTTTAACAGATCCAAGTAACACCCATGATTTTGATTAGTGGTGGGCACGATATGTGCCATTGATATTTACAGATCCCGATGGTGATCTGGCATTAGGAAGAGAAGGTAACATAGGTTGTCACAAAGAGAGGTAGCATATTGAGGTTCTAGTTGAGCAACTTGGTTGAGCTCAACAAGATGGAGCACAGGGTGGTCAGGGTGCTTAGATGCCTCAGGCTCATGGACAGGTTCCAGGTCCCCCTCCTCTAGCTAGAGATAGAGTAGTATTGTTAGCATAGATGAAAACCATGAGGGATGCAAAGGTTGTGTGACAACAAGCCACGAAGGCTCAGGTTGCTACCATGAGTTCTAAGAGGGATAGACTTAGGGGAGAGCGAGACAATGAGAGCAGGTGATGATATGCTGCAGAGGCTCAATTACGAGTGATTATGATAGAGAGAGATACTCTTAGAGTAGAGTGTGATACCCTTTGTGTAGAGCGGGATCAGTTGTTACAAAGGGCTACATACTATCAAAATCTCTATAATTCCTTTGTTCCTCAGGCATAAAGACGACCAAGATTCTGAGAGCTTAGTGTTGTGGGAAATGGTGGTGAGTCAGGTGGTCATTTTATGAGACAGACAAATCTAGATGGTAATCCACAACCTGGTCTATAGATTCCTCCTTTTTATTTTGGGTAGTGTTACATATGTACTTGATCTTTGTGATGTTCATTTCTTAGACATATTGTAAACATGAATTTTGTATATATATTCATCGGCCCATTCGAGGCCTCGTATATATGTATTATTTTGTATTATCCTATCACACTTGTTTTCACGATAATGATGTACTATGCCATTCTCCCTTTTTTGATGATATATATGATATATACCTTCTTTGATTTAGCTCATTTATATGTTTATGTGATGATAATGAATGATGATGTATGATGATGTATGTTGATACATGTTTTTGTACTTTTTTGATGTGTGGATATGATGTGGATGGATGTATCGATCATATCGATTTGACATGATGTTTTATTATGTATATGATGGATGTATGCCCTATTCATGATACCTGATGTTTTCATTGGTTTATTATCATCATGATATGTATTGACAAAACTGTGGATGTAGGATGGATATGTGATATTAATGATGTTGTGATGCAGGATGGATGTTAGTTAGAAGAAATTTTTGGATGATGGATATAAATTTGATGTTGTTACTGATGAGTTGCTTTCGCTTTGCTTGGAGGCTTCACAGTTTGAACAATCCTGTTTGATGTAGCAAACAAATACGATGCACCGGTGTATTAATAACCAAGGTAACTTTGTATCCATTGCATGGAATTTGACTCCACATACAAGGAATATTATTGCTCTTACCAGACATACAATTTTTCTTTTAAAGTATATGATTGGGTTATGTTTAAAACATGTCGAACTAGTAAAACAAGAGGTATTAAGCACATAATATTCCACTGCTTCACGAAATTCTTCAAAACAACTTCCATACACTCAATAAATCAAGTATTCATTGTGGTAGTATTACAAAAATATCTTACAAACAATAAACCGAAATGATGCTCAATTTCCCCCATTCATTCTTCTCTAAATCCTTATGGACATCCTCAAGAGATCCTGGGAATGAGTTAATAAAATAAATCATAAAGATAAGACTATAAAAATATTAAAAAAAAGTTACAGTATCACTTGCCATATTTGTTTGGGGTGGGGCTATTATCCAGTGTTGATCATGTCTATCGTAGGAATGAATCTGTTAAGGCATATCTCAGGATGTTGTTGGCGACTTTTCAAAAAGATAGGTAGTTACTACTTTGGCATTGTTTTAGTCTATTTGTAATCAAAGCTTTGCGACTGTTTGCTTGAAAGTTCTAGCTTTTGGTGTTTTGTTTGTTTTTGTCAAAGGGTGAAGATGATGATTTTTTTATTATGGGTGAAAGTTTTTTTGCGGATTGTGATGATGGAGATAGGACTTTTTGATTTTCTAAGTTTTATGATTCTTTTTTTGTTATTTTCAGGGGACTAACCTAGGGCCTCAGGGGCTCATCAAAGATAAGAATTGCCTATGTTGTACACGCAGAGGCTTGTAGCTCACTTGGTTTGAATATTTTTTTGATCTTTTTTGTTTTGTATATGTTTAATTTTTTATTTTTTGACTAAGTTTAAATAAAGCATGATAGAAACCTAAGGGGACTGACCTAAGGCCTAAGGGGCTGTTAATCCTTTCCTATGTTGTATACGCAAAGACCATGCAGTTCAACTGTTTGACTAAAAGCATACAATTATTTTTGGGTTTTAAACGACATTGATAACCTGGATTGATATTCCACTTCTATGTCTAGAGGATATGTTGTGGGAAATCTACTTGAACTAGTTGTGGGTTTCAAGAAAATTTTGATATCTTAGACTGTTTGAGTGAAAGAATAATCCAACTATGTTATTTTGTTTTCAATATTTTCAAATGTTTTTAACTTTTGTTGTTTTTTAGATGTTTTAGATTTTTATTATTTTTGACTATGATAGGATGCTCAAAGATCTAATTGATGACTAGCTTTGGGAAGTTTCCCCCAGTTTGAGACAAGACTACTTTCCTAAATTAGTACCAAGCCATATTTGGACATATGTTTTATTATGAGATGAATATGTAGATGGTGTAGATAGTACTGATAGATAACGATGCAAGTCTTATTCAACATAGCACCCGTTTTCCATGTTTTCACTACAATACCTATTCTAGAAGTGCTGCAAAGTGGTTTTCACTTAAAGAACATTTTATTTCTCTTTACCGTTTTTCTTGCTTTTTTGATTTTTTTGCTTTTTGCTTTTTTTGCTTTTTTAATTTTTACCCTTTTGTCTAGG
Organism: Sequoiadendron giganteum; assembly: GCA_007115665.2. Taxonomy (NCBI): domain Eukaryota; kingdom Viridiplantae; phylum Streptophyta; class Pinopsida; order Cupressales; family Cupressaceae; genus Sequoiadendron; species Sequoiadendron giganteum. Next base: position 590,632,219 of record CM021100.1, read on the forward strand.
GCATTCTGACGTGTTTCATGTGTAGAACCTCTTGAGGTGGTTGTTGTTTAGTAGTTTAGCTAAAGGTTCTCCTTCAAGAGTATCCAATTGATATGCCCCAGAACCGTAGTTTTTTGTGATGATAAATGGGCCTAACTAGTTGGGTTCAAAGTTTCCTTTTTTGTCCCGATTCAGTTGTACCTTATGACTCTCCTTGAGAACCAAGCCACTAACCTAAAAGTTTGTCTTTGATTTTCTTGTCATAGCTCCATTTGAGGTGATTTTGATAAACCTGAAGATGGTTTAACGACTTAAATGCCTTTCATCTAGGAGCTCCAATTCATTTAACCTGGATACCCAATATTCTTCATTGCTAGGGTAAGTGCAAGAAGTTGAGTCCACGAAACATGGAATTTTTTGCATTAGCTGAAAAACGAAATCGGCATTGCAAAAATGAGATCCCGATTTTCATAAACAAGATCTCAATTTTTTAAAAATGGGATCTCATTTAGGTTTGGGATCCTGAGCCTAAATTCAAAACGGGATCCCATTTTTTAAAAATCAGGATCTCGTTTGTAATAAGGTCCCGAACCGACACATACGAAACAAGATCCCGATTATTAAAAAATGTGATCCCAATTTGTAAAAAGCGGGATCCCATTTTTTAATAATTGGGATCTCATTTTGAGATGGTATTTATTTAAAAAAAAAATGAAACTCATTTCATTCTGCACAGGATCCTGAATTCGTCTGGTGGACAGCGACAATTGAGCGAACTCTAGTTATGCCACCATCCCAATTTTTTTGTATTTTGTATTTTATTTTTGAAAATTTTAATATAATAATGTGTGTTAATGTGTTTTAATTCAATTTATTTACCTTTTTTGCATTTTATTTCTCTGTAAAGTAGAAATGATTATTTGTATTATTAGATGAAAAAATGTAATGAACCCTTGAAGAAATTGAATAGAAAGAAGAAAATCAACCTAAATTGAACTTGGAAACAAAAAAAATTGTATTTGAAACCTAAATTGTTGAATCAAAGCCAAAAACATTACTGTTGAAAACCCTAATTGAACTTGGAAACAAAAAAAATTGCATTAACAAAACCCTAAATTGAAATGAAATAAAAAATTGCATTTGAATTTAATCCTAATTGTTTTTTGAAACCCTAAGTTCAAATCAAACCAAAAAAAATAGATTTGAAAACCCTAGTTTCAAATCAAACAAAAAAATTGCATTAAAAACGCTATATTGAATTCAATCAATCATTTTTGCTAAAACCCTAAATTGAAAACAAAGAAATCATTTTGCATTTGAAAACCCCTATATTGAGTTGAAGAATATTTGATAATGGAAAAAAATATCTACATTGCTTAAATGTTTTAAATTTTATTTGCATTGTATGGAGAATTTACAATTTGTTAAACTTTACTTTCAATGTTAAATTATAATTAGATTAGAAAACAATAAGTTAAATAATAGTTACAAATCATAAATTATCAATTTTTGTTTGCAAATTTAGTTAGAAAATTCGTAAATCCAAGTGTACAATCCATTTTCAATTGTCACTTAATTAGATAATATTTTCATTCATTTCTATTTTATGTTTTGATCTATCTTAGTCATGCCTTGTTTCTATTTCTTATTTACATGTGTTGTCTCTTGTCTTTTGACAATCTTAGCTCTCATTCTATTCAATTAATTGTTAATTAGGCTTCTAGTTTCTAGTCTAAAATCTCAATTTGCACTAGTCACCTAGACACTAAAAGAATCTAAATATTTTTCTTTTCTAAATTATTTTCTAGGTTCTTTCAATTCCAAACAATCGAAAATAAAATAAGCTAATTCAACATTAAAACTAATTTTATTATACATTTTATATCATAAAATTCATTTAAGTGGGAAATATTAATGAGAAAAATGTTAAAAAAAATAATCTTATATTCAAAATTAATAAAATATCAGATTAAAATATACATCAAACTCAATCTTAATAATACATTTAATTATG
>CM021100.1:590634311-590801779 GCA_007115665.2 Sequoiadendron giganteum
ATTAGGCTTCTAGTTTCTAGTCTAAAATCTTAATTTGCACTAGTCACCTAGACACTAAAAGAATCTAAATATTTTTATTTTCTAAATTATTTTCTAGGTTCTTTCAATTCCAAACAATCGAAAAATAAAATAAGATAATTAAACATTAAAACTAATTTTATTATACATTTTATATCATAAAATTCATTTAAGTGGGAAATATTAATGAGAAAAATGTTAAATAAAATAATCTTATATTCAAAATTAATAAAATATCAAGTTAAAATATACATCAAACTCAATCTTAATAATACATAATTATGTGTTTCTATTACGAAAATAGTCAATCTATTCATAAAATAAAAAATATTCATAAACTAGTCAGTCTATTACCCTAAACTGTAAACCGATATCTTAAGGGCTCAGGTAATATGACATTTATTAAGGGGATCAAATAAGTTCTGAAAAATTTGGTGAAGTTGCCAAAGGCAACCAAATTTAACAATTTAATAAGATTACATGCAAGATTATAATATGAATGAGATTTCATGATCTAGGTTGGTCAGTCAAAACAAGAGCTATCTCAATCAAATGTTCCACAAGAAAATTTTGTTCACTAAATTTCAAGTCCATTATTCGAAGGGCCACCCAAACTTCACCCTAAGTTCCATAAACCCTTTAAACCTTGAACTCTAAAATCTAAACCCTAAAGCATTCATTTTATCCTAGGACCTTAAAATGAAATTTGGTTGCCTTGGGCAACTCTGCCAAGTTTTATTCCCTTAAGCCATGTCATTTTGTCCTAGGACCTTACTACATAGATCCCCTTAAAAGCCATCCTATTACCCTAAACTCTAAATCCAGAATTTTTTCCTAGGCCCTTAATGAAATTTGGTTGCCTTGGGCAACTTCACCAGATTTTATTCACTTAATCCATGCCATTTTGTCCTAGGAGATCAGTAGACATAGATCTCCTTAAGTCATCCTATCACCCTAAACCGTAAACCGATGTCTTAAGGGTTCATAATAAGACATTTCTTAAGGGGATCAAATAAGTTCTGAAAATTTGATGAAGTTGCCCAAGGCAACCAAATTTAACAATTTAATAATATCATGCAAGATTATAATACGAATGAGATTTCATGATCTAGGTTGGTCAGTTGAAACAAGAGCTATCTCAATCAATTGTTCCACAAGAAAATGTTGTTCACTAACTTGTAAGTCCATTATTCTAAGGGTAGGTCCAAACTTCACCCTAAGTTCCCTAAACCCTAAACCCTAAACTCTAAAATCTAAACCCTAAACTCTAAATCATTCATTTTATCCTAGGACCTTAAAATGAAATTTGGTTGCCTTAGGAAACTCCACCAAATTTCATTCCCTTAAGCCATGTCCTTTTGTCCTAGGATCTTACTACATAGATCCCCTTAAGCTATCCTATTACCATAAATCCTAAACTCTAAACTCTAAACCCTAAACCCTAAACCCTAAAGCCATCATTTTTTCCTAGGCCCTTAATGAAATTCGGTTGCCTTGGGCAACTTCACCAAATTTTATCCACTTGATCCATGTCATTTTGTCCTAGGACCTCACTAGACATAGATCCCCTTAAGCCATCCTATGACCCTAAACCATAAACCGATGTATTAAGGGGTCCTAATATGACATTTATTAAGGGGATCAAATAAGTTCTGAAAATTAAGTGAAGTTTCCCAAGGCAACCAAATTTAACAATTTAATAAGATCGTGCAAGATTATAATACGAATGAGATAAATCATTATCTAGGTTGATCGATTTACAATTTAGGGTGATAGGATGGCTTTAGGGGATCTATGTCTAGTAAGGTCCTAGGACAAAATGACATGGCTCAAGTGAATACAATTTGGTGAAGTTGCCTAGGACCTATATACATCTAAAAATGGTCACATTAAATCGAGTTTGGTAATTAATTAAATATGAGTTATTTAATTAATCTTCTAATTTCATCTACATATAAATAAATTTAATTATTTATTTATATCATTCACTTTCTAATTATTTTATTTTAATTAAATAAATAAGTTTATTTAATTATTACCATTTTTTATCTTCTTCTTAATTAATTAAATAAATTTTATAATTTATTTAAATTAATTATCATATTACTTTTAGTTTTTTGATTTTTTAATTCAAATAAAGATGTTCTTCTAAATTCATAATCATTTCTAATTCTTCACTTCACATATAATTAAATATTCTAATATTTAATTAGGCTTCTTATTCTCTTTTCACACATAATTAAATATTTTAAATATTTAATTATGGAAGCTTCTAAATTCACGTCACATATAATTAAATAATTAAATAATTTAGTTATGAAATTATCTTCAACTACAAACTAACTCCTCATAACTAAAAATGCCAAATGGCTACTTTCCTTCATTTTTGAATGGAGAAGGTTGTGTAGAAGGAAACATTTTCCCTCTTTCTCTCTAGCTTCCACCTTTCTCTCCAACTTCTCGATCTCTCACCGTTCATCTTACCAGACTCGATTTCAATCGTTGATCTTTGCCAACTAGTATTTTTCCTCCAAAAGTCTATAAATACAACCTCTTTGTGCTTTGAAAAGAAACTAATCGAATTTAGTTGCATAGCGTGAGAATTATAGTGGCATTATTGAGCATTTAGCAATCTTAATATCTTAGATTTCTTGAGTGTAGCAATCTTAGTTTTAGCACAAGCAACCATGGTAGAATAATCTTGCATAATCTATTTTACTGTCATATCTTAGCATAAATTTAATCCTACATAATTTAGCATAGAAATGCATATTGCATATAATCTCATTCTCTAGGTTGTCATTCCGTTGAGCCTTTTCTTACACAATCTAAGAACAAACAGCTTAAAACGAATCCTTGGAGATAGAGGACAATGGGACGTCTTTGAAGAATCTACCGAGTTTAGAGTTTGTTTATCTTTAACTTAGATTTCTTTGATATAGTGTCGCATTGGTGTGTTTGTTGAGCTTATTAGTTTATTCCACATATTCACAAACATATTTTTATAAACCCACCGTGGGGCCCTTGCCCCATTTTTAATATTTTATTGTAGGTTTTTGGGAAGGGTTACAAATTGGACTCATGGTTTAGCGCATACGAGACCCATTTTAGTGCATCCATTGAATAGTTTAGCGCATACGAGGCCTGTTTCAGTGCATAGCTGCTCTATTTTAGTGCATTCCTGTGTTCTTTTGGTGCACAAATTCTCTGTTCTAGCACATCCCTGTGTTTCTTTTAGCACATATAGGTTTTATTTTAGCTCATTTATGTGTTCTTTAGTGCATCTAGGAGACTATAATTTTTAATCTTGATTCTGACGCATCAGCAAACATAGATTAATACTTTCTGCATAAAGTTAAAATGAAGCAATCCTAGGGTAGTCATTCAAATTAAAATAAACCAATCCTAGGATAGTCACCAAATAATTTATATATCTTGGATAAAATGAATCCCATGTCTTTTGTGAAGCAACATCTTCACCTAGCTTAGCAAATTTGTTATTTGGGATTAAAATTGAACAAGATTGTTTGTTGTGGTTTTCAAGCGATAGGCCTATGCTCTCCCCTTAACTAGGTGATCAAAATGCCAAACTCATATTTTCATTTCATGTACTTTATGCTTTATTAAAACCTTTAGCAGGCCTACTCTTGTGGGAAAAAGTACTCACCCAAGAGGAACGACCTAAGTGGGAACCCTAAAGCCAAGGATTCCAACCCACAATAATCAAAAGCAAGTTGTTGATGTGTTGGTTGACAGATTTGTCACCTCAATAAATACTCTCAGGCCCACATGAATGACAATCTAGCCAATAGTTGAGACACCGACGATGGTGGTCGCAAGTGCTCTCTGCTTATTTTACAAGGCACAACTACCTTTGGAAAATGTGCAATGAATAAAATGCGAAGTATGCTTTTAACCAGAAAGTAGGAAAGGTAACTAACACATACCCATAGATATGAAAGTAAGTGCGAAAAGGTGATTTAATAGGAAAGACAACAAAACAAAGCCCACTCATTCCATAACCATCGATAATGTTCAAAGAGAGAGAAAAGTGAATTGTTTTCAACAGATGATTTAAACCGAATTCAAAGCTTCAAAATTAAATGCATACACAATCCAATTAAACAAAATAACATTGAAAAGTAATTATCATGGAACAAAGTTCACGTAATCAAAGCAAAACATTTATGAATTCAAAGACTTAGAAATATTCCCTTAATCTTTTTAATGCCAAAATAAGAGTTCACAGACTCAACATTTATGTACAATTCAACTGAGTTTCAAGAAAACTAAGACTATCTCTCCCTTTCCTTTAGAGAATTCCCCCTTTAATCTTCTTTTCTTTTTCATTTATATTCTAAAGTAACTGTTCATAACAGTTATTGAAAATGATTGATATCAAAATAATTCACCAAGAAACAAGCACAATTCTGTTACACCCCAAAATTTTGGTTATCGCTCATAATTATAAAATTTCCATGCATGCAAAATAAAGATTTATTCTCTTTTGGAAGAAATCATTTTTGCTGGCAGTCGTATAAAGAAACCAAGTCACTAAACTAGTGGAGTTGCCAAAAATCTATTGGTTGACAGAATTGTCACCTTAATAAATACTATCGGGCCCACACGAATGACAATCTGGCCAATAGTTGAGACACTGATGATGGTGGTCGCAAGTTCTCTATGCTCATTAATGGCTTCACATGAACATCATGTTCTCTAGATTTAGGGTCTTCGGGCCATGTATATAGTAGGGTGTTTGATGTGTTTTGCTGGTGGTTTTCCTTCTTGGTTTTGGGGTTTCTTGTCCCATTTTTGGCTTGTGTCCAATTTCCCTTGCCCCTACACAAACAACTTTATTTTCTCATATTTTTCTTTCGACTTTGTTGCCCAATAGACTTGAATTGGTCTGTTATGAGATTCTGGAGGTCCTCTGCATTTCGCTAAGAAATGAAGTCCCCAATCGGAGCCAATGTTACCCGCCAATTATTTAATCAATTTAAAAAAAAATTCTCTTGTTGATGTACCTTCAGTGATGTCGGGGTCCTCCTAATTTCTCTAACCTTGTCATGGGGTTCGTTAGTTTTGAAAATTCCTGACCAACCAAATTACTTATACCTCTACCGTGCCATGGTTTCTAGTTGTTCATCTTATGAAGTCGGCTTATCGGGAGTTCTTGGAACCTTTGAACCTTTGAAAACTCCAAACCAGATGTTTCTTCATGCGACTGTTAGCGGAAATGGTTTCTTCCAAAAGAGACTGAATCTTTATTTTGCATGGATGGAAATTTTGTAATTATGAGCGATAACCAAAATTTTTGGGCATAACGGAACTGTGCCCGTTTCTTGGTGAATTATTTTGATATCAATCATTTTTAGTGACAGTTATGAACAGTTACTTTAGAATATAGAAGTAAAAGAAAATAATATTAAAGGGGAATTCTTCGAAGGAAAGGGGGAGATAGGCTTAGTTTTCTTGAAACTCAGTTGAATTGTACATAAATGTTGAGCCTGTGAACTCTTATTTTGGCATTGAAAATATTAAGGGAATGTTTCTAAGTCTTTGAATTTGTAAATGTTTTGCTTTGATTACGTGAACTTTGTTCCATGATAATTAATTTTTAATGTTCTTCTATTTAACTGGATCGCGTATGCATTTACTTCTGAAGCTTTGAATTTGGTTTAAATCATCTGTTGAAAAGAATTCACTTTTCTCTCTCCGAACATTATCGGTGGTTATGGAATGAGTGGGCTTTGTGTTGTTGTATTTCTTTTTAAATCACCTTTTCACACTTACTTTCATATCTATGGGTATGTGTTAGTTACCTTTCCTACTTTCTGGCTAAAAGCATACTTCAGATTTTATTCATTGCACATTTTCTGAAGGTAGCTGCACCTTGTAAAATAAGTAGAGAGCACTTGCAAACACCATCGCCAGTGTCTCAAAATATTGGCTAGATTGTAATTCATGTGGGCCCAAGAGTATTTATTGAGGTGAAAAATCTATCAACCAACAAATTTTTGGTGACTCTGCTAGGGAAAGTTGAATCAGAGGCTCTGGGAAGTGAAGGACCTGTCGATTCTTGTTTCATTACCAACTGGTGCCTTCATGTAGGGAGGGTTGGTGACTCCATTTAATAATATTATCCTAGGAAATGGTTCGTAGTTAGGAAAAAATATGGAACCCATTTGGAAAAAGACCTGCACCGGCTATTGGTGAAATATTGGCAGAAAAAGATGGAATAATCTGTTCATTGTGGGATAGTCTTAAAATGAGCCTAAGAGAGGCTGAAAGGAAACAGATACATCCATTTCAAGATCATCAATCCAATCTGATGTTTAAAGACTTGTACTTTAGATATTACATTCTTAAAGATCTTGAACATAAGATCCCTTAGACTAAAGTAGAAAAGCTAGAAATGGTTAAGAAAAAACCAGAGAGTGAGGAGCAGATTTCCTTCAACTTGTTGTCCTTGATGAACATGATTGCATGTCAAAAATTAAGATTAAACAAATAGTTGTTTCTATCATGGAAAGGAAGAACGTGTTGTCAGATGAATCCAATATAGTTATCATCCCAAAATGGTGCTTGGAGAGCTCAAATTATTTTCTATGTGGGATTGTGGATGAAAACAACCATATTAAAGAGGTCGATGCAAGCACATTCATTTTTGATAAAAAAATAGGAATGCACTGATTGAAACGTTCGAGGAACAAAGACTGTTGAATTATTCCAAAGCTGCTAAAGGTGTGAATGACGAACACTCTCAGCTTTCATGTCTTCTTGCTGAGGATTACTTTTGTGCTAGAGGAAAAGACATAATTTCTGCTAAATTCAACCCCATGCTTATAAAAATTAATATTCATATACCGCAATCATCAGATGTACAAGTAGAGGTTAACTTACTATGCAGTTTGCAAAAAGAATTTTTGATTCCTAATAGCATCCATGCACATTTAAATAAAGACATGGTTAATGTTGCTTCTGAAGGGAACATTATAGAAGAAATAAAAGCAGGAGAAAAAATGGCAAAGCTTGAATACGAGATAAACTGGGGACAAATCAATGCATTATACGTGCCAACAAAATATGATGAGAACTCAAGAGTGAGAGATAACCCTCTTTTTGATTTATTTGAATCAGAATCAGCTACAGTACATTCTTTATCCTTTTCCCATAACCAGGATGGAATGGATAAGTTTGCTCTTGAAAATAGTTCTGGGAATAATGAGCGGAAAGAAGAAAGCCAATCAAATTATACAAGTGTTGAAACTGGGTTTGTAAATTGCCATGAGAAATTTGAGAATGGTTATTCCCAAGTTGCTAGTCTGTGTTTAGAAATTTCTACAGATAATAGCTGGTTCAAGGATGAAGTTGATTTGATTCAAGATGAACAATGTGTTTCCTTTCAAGAAGATTAGTCTAGCCTACTTAGAATAGTTCAAGCAAGTTATATTCAAAGCGTTGCTGATGAAAACCATGAGATATGGTTTTTAGGCTATAAGGCCTCCTTTCTTTTAGTAAGTACATGCATGCTATTGCTACTTTTGTAAACATTTCATGGTTTCATGTCTCTTTTCCACCGAGGGTCTTATTTCTCTCAACTCGTTAATGGCTTCACATGAACATCATGTTCTCTGGATTTAGGGTCTTCAGGCCATGTATATAGTATGGTGTTTTTTGTGTTTTGCTAGTGGTTTTCCTTCTTGGTTTTGGGGTTTCTTGTCTCATTTTTGGCTTGTGTCTGATTTCCCTTGCCCCTATGCAAATAGCTTTCTTTTCTCACATTTTTCTTTCAACTCCATTTCCAAATGGACTTAAACTGGTATGTTATGAGAATCTAGAGGTCCTCTGCATTTCACTAAGAAATGCAGTCCCCAATCAGAGCCAATGTTACCCACCAATTATTTAATCAAATTTTAAAAAACTTCTCTTTTTGATGTACCTTCAATGATGTCACGGTCCTCCTAATTTCTCTAACCTTGTCACGGGGTTTGATAGTTTTGAAACTTCCTGACCAACCGAATTACTTATACCTCCGTCATTCCATGGTTTTTAGTTGTTCATCTTATGAAGTTGGCTTATCAGGAGTTCTTGGAACCTTTGAACCTCCGACATCTGGTTTGGAGTTTTCATTTTTCAGCGATAGGAAGATCTGACTGGAGGCACATTTCTCTATATGTCAGCTTATTTAGTCCACCATACAATATCTTTAAGGAATATCTTCTCAGATGCCTTGAAACACCAATTCGAGTTTTAAACGTAATCTTTTGGATCTTTTGAAAGGATGACTCTTAAATGAAAATTTGGTGGAGAAGATATGGTAATGGATTTTCTCATTTTTCCTTAATAAATAAATGCCTTTCTCCACCATCACCTTCCAATGAGCTTATGAATGAAGCAAAGGTGGTAGCATTTTAATTCCAGGTTTTCTTCAACATGGTGCTTCCTAGTGAAGTTGCGAAATGGGAAAATGAGTTGATGCCAGTCGTGCAACCAAATTTTGATGTGGCTCAAGGAGGAACAACTCGACATTATTTATGAGTTGCATTCACTAGCGTGGAAGGAGAAGACCAACTATGCTAAATATCACAGGGTGAACTCTATTCTAGATAAAGAAGAGGAGAGAGCTGAATTTAACAATTTGGTTATGGAAATGCTAATGGAGTTGTTTAGAGCCCCAACTCCTCCGGTGGTTTAGTTACTTGGTTTCTTTATGCAACTGCCAGCGGAAATAGTTTCTTCCAAAACAAATTGAATCTTTATTTTGCATGCATGGAAATTTTGTAATTATGAGTGATAATCAAAATTTTGGGGTGTAACGGAACTGTGCCTGTTTCTTGGTGAATTATTTCGATATCGGTCATTTTCAGTGACCATTACGAACAGTTACTTTAGAATATAAAAGAAAAAAGAAAAGAAGATTAAAGGGGTAATTCTCTGAAGGAAAGGGGGAGATAAACTTAATTTTCTCGAAACTCAGTTGAATTGTACAGAAATGTTGAGTCTTTGAACTCTTATTTTGGCATCGAAAAGATTAAGGGAATATTTCTAAGTCTTTGAATTCATAAATGTTTCACTTTGATTATGTGAACTTTGTTCCATGATACTTATTTTTTAATGTTCTTCTATTTAATTGGATTGCGTATGAATTTAATTCCAAAGCTTTGAATTAAGTTTAAATCATCTGTTGAAAATAATTTTCTTTCCTCTCTTTGAACATTATCAGTGGTTATGGAATGAGTGGGCTTTGTGTTGTCTTTCCGGTTAAATCACCTTTTCGCACTTACTTTCATATCTATGAGTACGTGTTAGTTACATTTCCTGCTTTTTGGTTAAAAGCATACTTCTCATTTTATTCATTGCACATTTTTCGAAGGTAGCTGCGCCTTGTAAAATAAGCAGAGAGCACTTGTGACCACCATCGCCGGTGTCTCAACTGTTGGCCAGATTGTCATTCGTGTGGGCTCGAGAGTATTTATTGAGGTGACAAATCTATCAACCAACATGATGAAAATCCACTCGACACTAGTGTGCAAGATAACCATCCCCAAATCCTTTGTTCTAAAGGTTGGGAGGTCTCCTGAGGGAGTATATCATTTTCCGCATTGAATGGAAACCCTTACTATGAACCTTAGTGTAGAAGCTAACCGAGTCAGTAGCCAAACATTATAATACTCACAGTGCAAGGGGAGGGAAGAATCTACCCCAAGATACTCACCATATAATTTCCAAGGATCGTTTGCTCAAGGGATCGAGAAATCTAAATTTGAGTACACACCTAGAATAGACAAAAATATGGGCACCCTCTAGGCGTGAGTCGACACAATTCTAAGATGTGGGCTGTGATGATTATGATGAATTTTTTGACCATTAAGAGTGAGTTTGCTTGAAGTGTTTGTTTTGTTCAAATACTCATCAGAACTTTAGAGAACATACACTTATTGTATAAATTCTAGGACTTTAAAAACAACTTTCTTCCTACTACATGCTATGTTTTTCAAACAATAATTCAGATAAGATCATCTAATTCACTAAACTATCAAAAACATGTATGTTTTAGTGCATTGACTTGATCTTTTAGCGCATCCATGCAATAGTCTAATGCATACATGCTCTGTTCTAGCACATCCATGCTCTGTTTTAGCGCATTTATGCAAAATTTTATTGCATCCATGCAAGAGTCTAGCACATTGATCTGATCTTTTAACGCATCCATTGAACAATCTAACAAATCCATGGTACAGAGTAGTGCATCTTTTTTCTGAGTCAAAATAGTCTTATGACGTAATCTACCACCAATTATGGTCTTTTCTATGCTTAGGGCCTATAAATCTACAAAATTTGTCAAGAAATCCCTTGAGAAAAGGATTAAGAAACCAAAAAGGCCCCTTAGCTACAAAAAGCTTTTGAGAAAGAGAAAAAATTTATACCAAAGTCAAAAAATCTTGCTTGAACACCGAAATTTCATCCATAGATATCATGACTTTGCTAGGGGATTCACTGATGATTTTTCTTTAGAGACTTTATCTTCACAAGATTTCTTTCAACAAAGAGCTCTTTCACAGAGGTATAATAATAGTTAGCTCATTCATCCTTCTTTCATCCCGCAACCAACAATTCAATATTCCAATCGTCCAAATCAAGTGTTGCATTAGAGAACTTGGAAACATTAGGCTTCTACAAAATCCTCATTTTCTCAAACTAAGATCAAAACATCACAAAGTGCATCATCACATCCATTTCTAATTTTTAGTTTAATTCCCATAACAGGATCATCATCCTTCATCCAGGGAATCACAATCTGAAAATTAGAAATTCCTTAGTCATATCAATATAATCCATCATTCTATTCTAGCTAAGGCATCCAACAAATTGCACTCTCCCATTTGTGATAAAAGTTAGTAAAAATTTGGTATAAGCATATGCCTGTTGTCACAAGATCTCAAAAACACCAAGAAGAAGATGAAAGGGAAAATCCACATTGCGACATGGGTGAAAGGGAAGAAAATACTATTCATAGGATTCATGTAAATAATTGAAGAGATGAAATAATAGATGAAATTCTTCAAGAAGCTAAACAAGATCCGCAGTTTCATCTAGCCATGGAAAAGCTTTTAGAGCAGAATAAAGAAAGATATTTTTTTTATTTAGCAAATCAAGGTGCTAAATTACCCACAAACTATGATACATAGAAAATTAAAGAAGATCCTAAAAGAAGTGAAACCCCCTTAAATGATCTTAGTTCTCTTACTCAAAAAATAAAAGCACTACAAGGGAAAATTAAGGAAATACAAGGGGGAACAACCAAGAGGTATGCTTTGGAGGATATTTGCCCATATCCATTTGATAGAAATCTCAACATGATTCCTTTTCCAAAGCATTATGAAATTCTGAAATTTGACAGAAACAATGGGAAAACAGATACTATTGATCACGTGAGGGAGTTTTGAAATATAAGCCTTTAATTTGCTCATGAAGATATGTACTTGATGCGATTGTTCCTATGAAGTTTAGGTGGGAAATCCATGGAATGGATTTCTAAAATCACTCCACCCATCAAGATGTTTGAAGAGTTAATTAACAAATTCATATCTCAATAATCCTACAACATTCAACATCAAATAACCATGCTTGATTTATGCAAAGAAAAGCAAAAGACTGGATAACCCTTCATCACATTCTTGCAAAGATGGAGAAGATTATTTGCATGATATTCTCGTCCAGTTCTTGAAAAGGAAAAGATGGAAATCTTTATTGACAGTCTCAATCAAGAAATGATTTATAGGCTCAACCTTCATTGTCCTCCATCATTTGAGAAGTTTATTGAAAATTCAATCACTATCGAAGGAGCCTTAGTCAAGAGGGGAGTAATAAAACTTGACAAAGATATGACAAATTCATATAATAACAACAATGACAAGTCAAGATTTTGGACTAGAAACAAGAATGTTGTCAATGATGGTGTGGTGGATGCCAACAATGTGAAATCAAAGACATCCATTCTCAATCTATCAAGTACTCAACGCATCAACACCAATCTTGGAAATTCAACTAACCAAGGCAATAACAATTCCAATCAAGGAAACAATGCCAATCAAGGAAATATAGCCAATAATCATGGTAATTTCAACAATAATCTCAGCAGAAATCAAAATTAAAATCCACCCAAATCATAATTCTTCTCAAATTGATGGAGTTTCACTCCTTTGGGCCAATCTCTTGAATCAATTCTCAAAGAAATTGTTGATAAAAATGCCATCACGTTGCCACCTTAGAGAGATTATGAGTTGCGAGTCAAACCACCATCATGGAATGGATTGTATTATTGTGATTACCATAGGTACAAAGGTCATAGGACAAATAATTTCCAAGGTTTGAAAAATTTGGTCCAGGATTTGATAAAAAATCGCATGATAACAGTCGAGGGACATCATGCCAATGAGGATCATCAGGAATTTAAGGACCCTCTTCCCAATTATGAAAAAAGAGAATCTTCAGGTGACAAAGGAAAAAATGTAAATTATGTCTATGACACCACAATCAATCATATCTACATGGATGACCAACAAATTAACGTCATCAAGGTCAAAGGAAAGCAGGAGTATCGAGAAGTTAATGCAACAACGAAGGGGTGGGCTAAAATTATCATAAAAGGAAGCTCATCCAAATCAACTATCCCTCCTCCAAGACAAAATTTAGTCGATCAATTACAGAAAACATCGACTCCAATTTCTATCTTGGAGCTTCTTAGGATATCTCCGGCACACAATAACATTTTGGAGAAGGCTCTCGTTGACACAACTATATCCCCTGATTTGGATATTGAAAAATTTCAAGCCATGGTGGGACACTTGTCCTCACCCACATGCCTACCATTTTCTGAGAAAGATGATTCCTCCATGACTCATCCCCATAAATCATCACTTTATGTAAAAGTCATGGTCCATAAAACCCGAATTAGGTGTGTCTTAATAGATGGGGGATCCGGTCTAAATATTTGTACTTTAAAATTGGTTCTTGTCTTAGGGTATTTTGAAGAGTCTATTGATCCAAGGAGAAAGATAACAATCAAAGCATATGATGATGAGGAACGAGCTTCCAAGGGTATCATCATGTTACCTATCATAGTGGGACCTGTTGTAAAGAACACTTTCTGCTAGGTTCTGGATTGAGACTTATCTTATAACATACTTTTGGGTTGCCCTTGGATCCATGAGATGCAAGCGGTATTGTCAATGTATCATCAATTTCTAACATCTCCTTATGACAAACAAGAAATAACCATACCAGTGGATCATAACAACAGTCAGATTTTCTCTAATCTTAGAGCAACCCAGAACACTTTTTTCCCGCATAATAGAGAGGCTCTTGCTATTTTTGCTTCAAAACACAATGACCAATCAAAGGAATTAATAAAGAGCTTCAACACAAAATTGCAATTAAAGGAAAAAGGGGTGGGAGAATATTTATTATGTCTCTCTAACTTACCCATCTCTCCAAGGTCACATGGTTAGCCTACAATATCCAAGCAACAAGTTGCAACAGCTTCCTCATCAGGAGCACAAGCTTCAGTCCCCATCACCATGTTTGATGGAAAATTCATCAAGGCTAACACTCAAGAAAATGAAGCTGAAGATAGAGCTATTCTTGATTGGCTATATAAAGATGAGGATGAATCTATTCAACATATCAAATTGCCTACCGAACAATATGGTAAAGGCTATGCAATAATGCAAATAATGGGCTATGAAGGGATTGGTCCTATAGGAAAAAGAAAAGAAGGAATTTTGGAACCAACTCAACCAAAAGCAACACATCCAAAAGATAAAATAGGACTTGGGTATGGTGAAGATGCAAAAGAAGTAGCCCAAAAGAAATCCCATGAAGAGATAGCTTCAACAATTCTGAGATTGCAAGACAACTCTAGCACTAATTCAAATGAGTATGAATGGGACACAATTTATAATGATGAATTCTGGAGAGACAAATAGGTGGATGTTATACAAAAATATACACCCATGCCTACACAAGGAGAAAGTTCAAGGCCTCCACTTGACTATGTACTACAAGATGACCATGACTCGAGCGAGGATGATTCGGTTCAAAACGAGATAGATGATCAATAGGAGGATACCATCATAGATCTTCCCTATAGTGATAATGATAACTGTGTCATGACATTAACAACCCTTGACCTCACCCAACCAGATGATCCTTTACCATTAGTCCATCCTGAGCTTATTGATTGGGATTAAATTGAACCAATTGATATCCCAATATTCCCAGACGATGAAACCATTGTAAATTTTCTTTGTTCTTCCAATCCAGAAATAGGTTCCACCAGTGAATCTCATGATCAAAATTTCAATCAAGAGAGTTAGTTCCAAGTTTCTTATTTGCAAAATTAATAATATAAAAGATCGATCTAACAGTGAAAACCGAAAAAAGGCAGTGTTAGATCATGAAAAAGGAAAAATAAAGAGCGTATCTAATAGTGAAAACCTTTCAAAGGCACTGAAAGATGAAAAAATTGACACTCTCCCAAAACATTATCAAGAGAGGTCTTCTATTTTAATCAAGCCAACAGAAGCAATCAATATAGGCACTACAGAATAGCCTAAGATCCTGCAACTTGCTGCTTCATTGACAGAGGAAGAAATCCCAAAATTCACAGAATTCCTAAAGGATAATCAAATCAACTTTTCTTGGTCATATGCAAATATTCATGGACTAGATCCTAATCTTATAATGCATCACTTGTCTATAATTCCAGGGGAAAAACTAGTGAAACAATAGCTTAGAAAGATGCATGCACATGTTGCATTGCTAGTCAAAGAAGAATTGAAGAAATAATTGGATGTAGGATTCATTCGGTCTATTGACTATGCAAAATGAATCTCCAACATTGTACCAATGTCAAAACTAGATGGGTGTATCATAATTTGTACAGATTTTTGGGATCTGAATAAAGCATGTCCAAAAGATGATTTTCCTCTACCTAACATTAACACAATTGTGGACTTGACAGTGAGGCATGCCATGTATTCACTGATGGATGAATTTTTTGGGTATAATCAGATCAAGATCACACTTGAGGATCAAGATAAGACTGCTTTCACATGTCCTTGGGGTACCTATTGTTGGAATGTTATGTCGTTTGGACTAAAAAATGCAAGTGTGACCTATCAATGAGCAATGAATACAATTTTTCATGACACGATGTACACTTTCATGGAAGATTATGTGGATGATCTCTTAGAAAAATCTTACACAAGAGAGGGACATCTAGATATCTTATCTAAAATCTTTGTCAAAATGGAAAAATTCAAGGTCAGACTCAATCCAAAGAAGTGTGTCTTTGGGGTTAAATCTGGAAAGCTTTTAGGCTATATTGTTTTAGAAAAAGGAATAGAGGTAGATCCAATGAAGGTCAAATCCATCATGGAGATTCCACCACCAAGGAATATCAACCAACTTTGATCATTGCAAGGATGACTACAATCCATCAAGAGGTTCATCGCACAGCTAGCAGACAAGAGTTTTCCTTTCACGCATATCTTGCATAAAAATGTTCCTTTCAAATGGGAAGAAAAGTGTGAAGCAACATTCAATCAGATCAAGCAATATCTGATGAGCCCACCAGTCTTGGTTCCACTAGTACCAGATGAGCCACTCATACTTTACATTTCAGACAGAAAAGTATCCCTGGGGGCATTATTGGCACAAGAGGACAAAACAGGAAAAGAGCAATATATCTATTACATTAGCAGTACATTGAAAAGTCATGAGCTCAATTACACTTTTATTGGAAAATATTGTTTAGCAGTAGTGTTTTCTTCCCAAAAGTTGCAGTACTATATGTTAGCTCATACAATTAAACTTGTGGCTAAAATTGATCCATTAAAGTATCTTTTGAGCAACTACCTTAATAGGCAGGCTAGCCAAATGGTTAATGATATTAAGTGAGTGACATTCACTATGTAGATTGCAAGGTCATCAAAGGACAAGTCATAGTGGATCAACTAGCTGAGGCACCCGTACAAAAAAATCATCCAATGCACATTGTATTTCCTGATGCAGATGATTTCACAACAACAACAAAGCAGTCATGGACACTATATTTTGATGGGTCCTATACACAACATGGCTCAAGGGAAGGAATTATTTTTGTCACAACTCAGGGACATACTATTCCAAAGTCTTATCACTTAATGTTTCCTTGCACCAATAACATATCCGAATATGAAGCACTGCTTATTGGAATGAGAATAGAATTGGATTGGAAGATCACAGAGCTACAAGTCTATGGTGATTCACAACTTGTCATTAACCAAATCAATGATGATTATCAAACTAAGGATAAAAATTTGATGCCTTATAAAAACATGGTTGATGATTTCAAAAAGTACTTTGCTGAGATCAAGTTCACACAGATTCTACGGATTGACAACAAAGCTGTAGATGCCATGGCTAGAATTGCTTCACTACTACAACTATCAGAAAATCAAGCTCAATATGAATTCCTAGTGGAATAATTTTTTTCCCCTACCTATAATAATCCTGAGACCCAAATCATCTGCCATCTAGTTGGTTCAGATTCCCCTTTATATGGAAAAATCTATACCTACCTAAAAGATACTATCTTACCCTTGGATTTGTCCCAAAATGAAAAGAGAAATTTCATACGCCAATCTTATCGCTATACCTTAATCATTGAAAACCTTTACCAATGTGGTATTGATGGCACCCTCAGATTTCTTGAATGTAATGAATCCGAAAAGGCCTTACAAGAGGTTCATGGTGGTATTTGTGGGACTCATTCAAGTGGATTAACGTTAGCAAAGAAACTTGTTAGAATGGGTTATTATTGGCCAAATATGGAAAAGGAATCTTTCACCTTTGTAAAGAAATGTTCAAAGTGTCAGATAAATGGGAACCTTATTCATGCTCCTGCTCAAGAGCTATATCCTTTCACTACCACATGGCCTTTTTCTCAGTGGGGATTAGATCTAGTTGGAAAAATCCACCCATCTTCATCAAATGGACACAAGTTTATAATCACGACAACCGAATATTTTACCAAGTGGATTGAAGCTGTTCCATTGACAACAGTAATTGGCAAACAAATTTCATCCTTCATCTTGAATTACATCATATGTCGGTATGACATTCTCAGCTCTATTATCACTGATAATGGGATAACTTTTAAGAATCAGGATGTTAACAAACTTTGTGAAATATTTCATATCCAACACAGGTTCTCTACACCTTATTATCCATAGGGAAATGGCCAAGCAGAAGCTTCAAATAAAAAAACCTTGAAGATCCTGAAGAAGATGGTAAATGATGTCAATCGTGATTGGCATGTCGAGTTGAATCCAACTTTGTGGGCCTATAGAACCAGCATTCATATTCCAACAAGAGCCACCCCATACGCCTTGGTCTATGGATCACAAGAAATATTTCCATTAGAAGTTGAGATACCCTCACTTCAAGTCTCACTGAAGGGACTCATAACTGATGAAGACTACAAAGTTTCTAGGTTGTAAGAACTAGAATTGCTTGATGAGAGACGACAAAGTGCAGCCAATCACTTGAAGGGTTATCAACAAGTCATGTCTTGCAACTAAAATCATAGAGTAAGACCACAAACATTTCAAGTGGATGACCTAGTCCTAAAGGAAAATCCCCGCAACCAACAAGATCGGGAGAAGAAAGGAAAATTCGAACCCAATTGGTTGGGTACATTTATCATCATTGTAGCATATGGTTCTGGAGCATATCAATTATCTACACCAGAAGGGGACTTGTTTGAAGATCCAATCAATAGTATTTATTTGAAGAAGTTCTATGTCTAGAAAATACAAAAACAACATAAAAAGTCCTCAAAAAATTCAAAAAAGTAGAAAAAGTCTTGAAAATTTTCTAAAAAAAAGAAAAAGTCCTGAAAAAAATGGTCGCCTTGATGAAAACCTAGTAAACAGGCATCTTGGTGACAACAAAAAAGAAAAGAAAAAGTGACAACACAAAAAAAAAAGAGAAAATACAAAAAAAAAAATTAAAAAAGAGAAAAAATAAAAAGAAGAAAAATTAAAAAAATCAAAAATTAAAAATTGTTGCCTTGATGAAAACCTGGCAAACAGGCATCTTGGTAGCAAAAAAAAAAAATCATAAAAAATTTGAAAAAGTGCAATAAAAATAAATGGTGAAAACCTAGCAAACAAGCGCTATTTGTGATTTAGTTGGCTCTTATGCCTATTTAGTTAGGTCCTACATTGTTTGTACATAGCCATTTTTATCAGCATCAAATACATCCCTTGCCATCATATCTGTATCATGTGCACAACATTTCCTGGAGACGACAAGGATTTCACCATGGCTTGATGATCATTGTTTATATTCCTAGTAGTAGGTTATGTCTAATCAGAAGTCAAAGTCCAACTCATTGGGGGCAATAAAATTTTGAGCTTTTGAGCATAAAAATAGAAACATGTGTCAACTATCTGAATATCAGATGAGCATCGAATATCTGATCATGCCTAGTCAAAACAGCTATAAGACATGTCACAAAATGAAACTGAAACAAACTAGATGATCTTAATCTGAATAAAATGATTGGAACACTTAAAGCATAAGTTGAACTGTTGTTTTGAAATTTTATGACATCATATCTCTGGAGTGACTCAATGATGTACTGAACTGGAGTCACAAGGAAGGAGTATGATTTTTCTTTGTTTGTTGTCTATAAGTTAATCATTATTACTGTGCAAATTTGTCACAAGACATGGTTTACAAAAGTACCATTGATGACATTTCACGATTTGCATAGGAAAAGGATTAACTTCTGTCTATTTACGCAAACAATACTTAGGTCATCTCGGTTCAATTATACCTCGATGCTTGTATTAATTTTCTATATAAAACATCATGAAAGTTGTTTTCAGGACATTATCAGGGCGGATCTACCCTATGATGCTTGTACTAATTTCCAACATTTCAAAAAAGCTCAATGATGATAAATGAGCGTAAAATTGGTTCACAAAATAACAGTAGTGTGAAGTTCATTTTGCATGAGTAAGTTTGCATGATTAATATAGATTGCATTCATTTTGCATTTGTGTAATGGATTTTGGAAGTTGGCAAAGATATCTATCTCTTTTGAGAAAAGATTGAGTACATTTGGACATTGGCAGAAACCATTTTCACATCATTATCATTTCATTTTAATTTTCAATCCTCTTTTATCATATCATCATTTCATATCATATCATTATCATTTTCATTATTAGTTTCACATCTTTTATCATTCATTTCATATCAATATCATTTTCATTTTCATCATCATATTCATTTTTTCATATCATTTTCGGTATCATTTTCATGTCACCATTCATTATCATTATCATTCATTTCATTTTTATTTATCATTCATAATCCTTCACTTTCATTATCCTTTCATAGATCATTTACATTATCATTTGCATCATCCCATCATTTCATTATCATTTGAGATATCATAACATTCATATCAATATCACATTTTCACATCATTTTCATTTATTCATTATCATTATCATTTATCATTCATTACTTATCATTTCAACTCATTGATTTATTTTCCATTTATTATCATTTTTGCACATCAACATCATTGCATCATTATACATAACCATACATAGGAAAATACATTCATTGCATCCATTTCATTACAACATTTTTGCATCCGTAATCAATACATTTTTCCATACATCATTAAACATCATAAAGATCATTCACATTTCATTCACATCAACCATAATAACATATTTTGCATATTCATCAATCATAAAGCATGTAAAGTTCATATACAGGTCATTGCATCATAATCATCAGTCATAAACATCATCATCATACTATCATATGCATAGAAATCATCATCATCACATCATAAGTTAGACATCATCATGCAAAGATCATTATCCATAAAAAAGCATCATCATGACATAATCATAAGTAACATACCATATAGAAATATAAATGCATACATGAACATCCATCATAGAATAATATAAGAGATGTATATAGGATCCTAAATCACTGCTGCATATCATATAATCTCATCAAATAAATGTTCAAATATACAATGATATCAAATGTCCAGAGAGATACATAAAATGTGACAAAAATGATGTATACAAAGTCATCAATGAGGAGCATCAGAATGGGGACTATGGCTACTGTTGTCTCCAGAAGTAGTGGGTCTGGATAGATCTTTGCCACCTGTATCACCTGATTCTTGTTGGCCTAGATGTAATATACTCTTGGTGGCACTCCTAGAATGACTACGAGAGTGTGCGATATTTGCTACCTAATTGTGTAAAGGCCATCCTCTGCTCAAGAGGCACTGCTTCATAATATCTCATCCTATAATACTCAGCCTCCCGAGTAGTCTCCAGTCCCTCTGCAACAACCTCCCCAATGGAGAATCCCTCTATAGATCTTAGTAGCCTCTCTGCTTGCTGGCAGCACTGCCTCAAACTATCTCACTCAACAATCAACTAAGCTACCTGTGGGTCTAGGGGTGGTGGCTATCCCATCTGTTCTTGTAGCTGAGTAATAGTGATTTGGGTATGTGCTAAGTAGCTCTAGAGAGCCTGTACCTATGCCTATAATGTATCAATCTGACCCTGCTACTCGCAGGATGGAGCTCTGATAGTAATGTGAGATGGGATTGCTATTGGCTGCTCCACTATCCTCACTATCCTCGACCTAGTCCCAATCTAGAAATAAAAAATGGGTGGTATCCTCCCACCATCCTCAACATCCCCATCATCATCATCATCCTCATCACTGTCATCCTCCCCATCATCTTCGTCAATCTCCATATCCTCACCTCCACCCATATCCTCTCCTCCTCCAATGGGTTGCACTGCCTATGCCTGTGCCTCAGCCCTATGCTGTCTCTAAGCATGCTATAGTGTTGGTCCATCAAGTAATGAGGTAGGCTCATCAGGACTCATCAATCTCAAAAATGGGTGTGTATGGAAGTATGCTTCATACTCCTCTATCATCTGAGCATCTATAATATCTGGCCTATAGTCCCATATCTCTTTCTATAGACCCAAATAATTTTCCCTGGCTGCCTCATAAGGAATAAATGGGCCCCACTCTATGACATCCTCCCTCTGCCTCACATAATGGGCAGTGCCCTACAAAATCACCTGTACTTTGTCGAACTATATGAGTACTCTCATCACCAAAAATATCTCAATAATGAACAAGGTCCTCCCAATCAAATATCTGGACAAGCCACAGTAGGGGAACTCAATGTTGTCCTTGTCCTAGGCCTCACAATCTACATATGGCCTCTAGATGACAATATCCATATCATTTAACAATCTCCTCCGGTACTCCAACTTGCCCAGATTAGGGTGGACAAGTGGACCTGCATATGCATAAACATAAGGATGACCAATGGGATGATCTCTCCTTGCAAAGGGGCAGGTGATAGCAATATGCTCCCACACCCAAACCTTTAGGAGTGTAACCCTATAAGATATGGTTTTCCCACCTGTGTATACCACATGATGTAAGTCATGGTATAGGTGGGCCAACATGCATGAACCCCATGCATACCTCATCTAATTTAGGATCATGTCCTCTAGAATCTGACCCCATCCCACTGATAGTCCCCTCGACCTGCAGTCGGGACACAAAAAGCCACCAATGAAACCAACCAATACTGAAGGGAGTGGGGCATAACTCTCAACCATATCTCTCTAGGGGATATCATACCCAAAAATTCCTGGATCCTGGAAAACTCTTTGCAAGGAATGAGTCCCACCAACCTGCTTATGGTCATAGACCACAATCTCACCAACCATTGGGATCCCTAAAATCTTGTACACATCCTCGGGAGTGGCTGTAATCTCACCAGTGGGAAAATGGATGGTATTATGCTCATTGTGCCACTGCTTAGCTAAGGTTGTAAACAACGCCCTATTGATCCTATACTACGAGATCCTAAGCAATGAACCCAACCCACATATGGCAATCAATGCAATCTCAGGTTGTGATAGTTTGGGGATCATCTCCCAAGTCCTAGGAAATCTCTCTCTGATCTAGAGGATCTTAAAATCCTCCTATACATCAAATTGAGACAAATCAATCAAATCACATTATCAAGGTGATACAATCAATCTATCAAAAAATCAAGCAATAATGTGAAATCATATCATGCAAAAATCAAATGCAAGCAAATCATCATTACTATTTGTTTTTCATTTCTGAAAGCAAATTTATCAAAATCATACATCAACAACATATCAGCTCATCATTACTATTTTTTTTTCATCACGCATGAAGATAAATTTATCATCAAAATCAAATCAAATCATCATATTACTATTTGTTTTTATTCATGAAGACAAATTTATCAGCAACATATCAAGTCATTTTACTATTTATTTTTCATTTCAACATGAGAACAAATTTATCAAATCATCATCAAAATTAGATCAATTATCCTTGATGCTAGTTAATTTTATCAAATCAGTTGTCTAATACAGCAACAAACATCAAGCAATCACAAATTGATCCTCAAACAATCAAAATCAACAAAATTTCATGGATGCGCTAAAACAGACAATCAATTCGCCAAATTAGAAAATGTGTTGGTTTATCCATGAATGTGTTAAAACAGAGGGTAAATGCACTATTTCTGTGTATGCGCTACTCTATCCAGCCAATGCACTGATCTATCTATCAAATGCATTAATTCAGTCTATGCGCTAAATCCCCAAATGTATGCGCTAATCTATCATCCTATGCACGATATCTAACAAATGCGCTACTTTATCATACCTATATGCTACATTAGCCTATGTGTTATTCTATCAAGAAAATGCACTAACCTGTGGCATAAATGCACTAATCTAGATGTGCTAAACTACCTAGCCTATTCTCTACTTGAGGGCTCGCATACACTAAAACAAAATTGGATGCGCTAAAATAGCTAAACAAATTTCAAAAATTTCAAAAAAACATGCGAAATTCAAGCAAAAAATCACAAGGATGGTTTCAAAATCTTACCAAAGGTACATACACAGTTGGTCTCTGATATTGTCACACCCTCTCAAATCTGTGTCACTCGTAGTGGATTGCCATCTCGTATCTAGTCTCTCAGAGCTCCATTTTCACCAAAATGCAACTACACAAATGACAATGACTTTTACCTTTTTCCACATTTTAAGGGGGTAATTAAGGTGATGTTATTTTTATTTTTCACCAAGCTGAGTGCTATTTAGGGAGATAAATCGGTGAAACTATATAAAATCATTCAAAATATTCAAACCATGTGATTTATCTCCTGAGGGGGCATATAGCATTATCAATCATTTTTTCAAAGTCAAGGGAAAATTTTCTATATCTGATTTTTTTTTTGAAACAATGCATAAAACACATCACTTCAAAGAGGGGGAAAATGTATACATCTAAAAATGGTCACATTAAATCAAGTCTAGTAATTAATTAAATATGAGTTATTTAATTAATCTTCTAATTTCATCTACATATAAATAAATTTAATTATTTATTTATATCGTTCACTTTCTAATTCTTTTATTTTAATTAAATAAATAAGTTTATTTAATTATTACCATTTTTTATCTTCTTCTTAATAAATTTTATAATTTATTTAAATTAATTATCATATTACTTTAAGTTTGAATTTTTAAATTCAAATAAAGATGTTCTTCTAAATTCATCATCATTTCTAATTCTTCACTTCACATATAATTAAATATTTTAATATTTAATTAGGCTCCTTATTCTCTTTTCACACATAATTAAATATTTCAAATATTTAATTATGGAAGCTTATAAATTCACATGTGACATATAATTAAATTATTTAATTACGGAGTTATCTTCAACTACCAACTAACTCCTCATAACTAAAAATGCCAAATGGCTACTTTCCTTCATTTTTGAATGGAGAAGGTTGTGTAGGAGGAAATTTTTTCCCTCTTTCTCTCTAGCTTCCACCTTTCTCTCCAACTTCTCAATCTCTCACCGTTCATCTTACCAGACTCGATTTCAACCATCGATCTTTGCCATCTAGGCTTTTGCCTCCAAAAGTCTATAAATACAACCTCTTTGTGCTTTGAAAATAATCTAATTGAATTTAGTTGCATAGCATGAGAATTATAGTGGCATTTTTGAGAATTTAGCAATCTTAATATCTTAGATTTCTTGAGCATAGCATCTTAGTTTTAGCACAAGAAATCATGGTAGAATAATCTTGCATAATCTGTTTTAATGTCATATCTTAGCATAGCTTTTATCCTATATCATTTAGCATAGAAATGCATATTGCATATAATATCATTCTCTAGGTCGTCATTTTGTTGAGCCTTTGCTTACACAATCTCAGAGCAAGCAGCTTAAAATGAATCCTTGGAGATAGAGGAAAATGGGACATCTTTGAAGAATCTATTGAGTTTAGAGTTTTTTTTATCTTTAACTTAGATTTATTTGATATTATGTCTCATTGGTGTGTTTGTTTAGCTTATTAGTTTATTCCACATGTTCACACACACAAGACCTTAATAAAATTTGGTTGCCTTGGGAATCTTCACCAAATTTTATTCACTTAAGCCATGTCATTTTGTACTAGGACCTTACTACATAGATCCCCTTAAGCCATACTTTAGGATGTCTTAAGGGGGATCAAATAAGTTCTGAAAATTTGGTGAAGTTTCCCAAGGCAACCAAATTTAACAAGAATATAAGATCATGCAAGACTATAATTAATATGAATGAGATTTCATGATCTAGGTTGATTGATTTACGGTTTAAGGTGATATGATGGCTTAAGGGATCTATCTCTAGTAAGGTCCTAAGAAAAAATGACTTGGCTCAAGTGAATAAAATTTGGTGAAGTTGCCTCAGACCTTAATGAAATTTGGTTGTCTTGGGCATCTTCACCAAGTTTTATTCACTTTAGCCATGCCATTTTGTACTAGGACCTTACTACATAGATCCCCTTAAGCCATCCTATTACCCTAAAACCTAAATCCTAAACTCTAAACCGTAAACCCTAAAGAATTCATAAATTGTTCTATATTAATTTAGTTAATTTTTTTTCATTCAAGTAACATGCCTTAAACATAAATGAGGCTTACACATTTTATCATTTGTATTCAATTAGGCCATTTATATTGAATCATTTAAGGGTATTTCCTAAACATATATCTTACATTTTGAAATTACAAATCTAATGCAGGTTCACTTATATCTTAGAGATCACATGGATCAATTCAATAATATTCATAATCCACCTCCATGCCATCCATATCCATCTCCACTTCCACCCATGCCACCTCATAACCCCCCACCTCCACCACTTGAAATCGATGGTGCTCACTTGCAAGCACAAATCAATGCCAATGTTAGAACCATCCAAGATCAAATCAACATTATTCAAAATGAAGAATGTATCGCACCACTTGTGAGGATGTTTTCATCTAGGATGCAAACCGTTGTTGATGTTGTTAGGGCTATGTATGGGATCTTAGATGAGCATCGACAATAGCTAGAGGAGAGGAGAACTTTCGATCCTGAAAAGGAAAAATCAAAGAAATGAAGAGATGCAATTAAGAGCCACAACAGTTTCTAAATTAAGACAATGATCTCATAGTTATGAATTTATGAATTTGGTTCGATGGATATTTTTAGTGACACAAATTTACGATTTTGGTTCCAGATGGATATTTTTAGTGACATGAATTTATGAACTTATAATGATGAATTTATAATAGTATATATTTTATGACTATCTTCTAGATCATGATTTCTCCTGTTGGAAAAATGTAATATATATATATAAATGTGTGTGTGTGTGTTTTAGACATTAAATGAGATTTTTGTGAATGCTTCAAGTTTATTTTTTAGTATGTACATGTATTAAAATTGCATAGTTATAGATCTTCAATTTTGAAATTTGTATGTATGTACATAGTTTAGTTGAATGATGTATGCATGAAAATTATGAATTGTATTTTTTATTTTAAATGTATGTACATGTTAAATTTTGAATTTTGTATGCACATGCTCAAGTTCAATCAATGTATATGTACTTGTATTTTTGTAAGTTTGATGTATGCATGCAAATTATGCATTGTATTTTTAATTTTAAATGTATGTACATGTTAAATTTTGAATTTTGTATGCACATGCTCAAGTTAAATCAATGTATACATACTTGTAATTTGGTAAGTTTGACGTATGCATGCAAATTATGCATCGTATTTTTTATTTTAAATGTATGTACATGTTAAATTTTGAATTTTGTATGCACATGCTCAAGTTCAATCAATGTATATATGTACTTATAATTTTGTAAGTTTGTATGCTAATTTTGTATAATTTAATGTAGGTGCACCTATATCTAATATCATGGATCAATTTAACATCGATGATATCCTCAATCCAACACCTTAGCCACCTCCACCTCCCCCTCCACCCCCTTAGCCTTATATCCCACCTCCAGCACCCGTTGCATCTGATGAGGCTCACTTGCGAGCACATATAAATCATCAAGTTGCATCCATTTAGAATCAAATCAATGTTATGCAAAATCAAACATTGATTCCTCCACAAGTGAGACATTTTGCATCTGCGATGCAAAACGTTGTGGATGCCATTAGGATGATTGATTATGATCTAGATAGGCATCAACGAGAGAGAGAGAGAATATGAGACAATTTTATGCAGACGAGCTCTCCTATAAACAAATTTTAGACCTTAAAATAACAAAAGTCCACCTATCCCCTTACTTTCTCAACCCTGTTACTTAGTAGCCCGTTCCTCCCAATAAATCTAGAATATCCATGAGGTGGTGTATACATCCACATATGAGTGCACATTTTTGGGATTGATGGTATATGGTTTTTGACAATCCACCACATGCTAATTGGGAGGTCCCATTGTATTTTTTGAGGGAATTATATGTAGAGTTTGTTATTGGGAAAAAGTCCAATTATTTTGATTTTAAATCATTTCAGGGTGTTGGTGGTGGCATGCCACAACATAGGTTAGGGGAAAGGGATGATCCCCAATGCCTCGTGCATGCACAACCCCTTGTTGTTGCTCCTAGTCCTCCCATTCCCGCACCTATGCATAAACGTGTGGTGGTCTCAAAATTAGGATCTCTTACTACGCTTGCAGGAGACCTTGATCAACATGCTTTTGCAATAGAGAGTAGGGAGCATAGAGACGATGATGATGGAGGATTTTTTTATGGATTTGGTCTGAGTACCACTCTAGGAGTGCCGAGGGTCCCACATGTATGTACTAGTTTCCATCCATTATGCAATGGACCTGATCAGGTCACACCTAGTTTGGGTGGACGTGGAGATTTTGGTTGTTCATTTGGTCACCTTAGTTCATTTGTAGAATTTCTTATAGAAGACCATCACCCTGAGGACACTGTGACATAGGTATAAATATGCATATACATGTTGATTTTATAAGAATTTCAATGAATACATATATCAAAGAAATTTTATAATACATTTTAAAAATCAAACTATTTGGTGTACATATGACACTGATGATGGAGCAATCATCTACTGCGCGAGTACATACATTGAGACCAGTCCAAGTCAGCAACCCTTTTGGGGTATTTTGATTTCAAATTTCTAAATTATAAGTGTTAAATGATTTTTAACTTGAGTTTTAAATTTATAATTGAATTGTGAACATATGCTTAAATTATTTATGTTGGTTTAAGGGAGTCAATCGAATTCCACTTCGATTCCACTCGAGGGGTTGTTGAAAAATCCTCCACTATCGAGTGTCGTAGATTAGGGGTAGGTACATTTATATTGTAAATTGTTTAACTTACATTAGTATACTTACAATTATGAATTTTGAATTCACTATATATATCAAATGTGAATGTACACTTGTAAATATTATAAGTGTTAAAAATTTCTAAATGTATTTCTTGGTTGATACAACAATGAGAATGGGCATTAGGCAAACATTAGATGTTGTGGCTACTCATGATGCCTCTGATTTTTTAGGTTGTTTAAAAAAATTTCTACACAAAATGTGCAAACTTGAATATATATTTTTTAACCTAATTCAAGTATACATGCTTTAAATTTGATCTTGTAGGACTTCGTTAGTGCGACTTTCTTCCATGACCCAATTATTATTACACCTCTAGGAGGACATCCAAAGTAGGCTCCAGATATCATGGTAATTTAATTTTTTATTATATATTTAAAGTCAATTACAAATTATATATTTTGAATAACTTTAATTTTAAATTTTAAATTTTAAATTGAATATATATATAATATGAGCTAATACATATTTTAAATTCTTTTTATTTTATCTAGTAGGAGACACATCTTTTAGTTGAGCATGTACAAACAAGTCCTAGAGAAGAGGGCGCACAACCTCAGAATACGGTACTAATAAAATATGATAAATTATAAATTAAATTGAATTAAATCATTTTTAATTGTAGACTTACATATAATTTAAAATTTAAAATTGAATATATATATATATATAATATGAGCTAATACATATTTTAAATTCCTTTTCTTTTATCTAGCAGAAGACACATCTTGTAGTTGAGCATGTACAAACAGGTCCTGGAGAAGAGGGTGCACAACCTCAGAATACAATACAATTAAAATAGATAAATTATAAATTAATTTGAATTAAATAATTTTTAATTGTAGACTTACATCTAATTTCAAATTTATTTGTCTTGTTTATGTAGATTGATTCAGAGAATTTAGAGGTTGGTTCAAGTGCATCAAAGCATCCAGACCCATATATGATGGTAATTTAATTTTATGATGAATTATAAATTAAATTATCATTAAATCATTTTTCATCGTCTTACATCTAATTTCATCTTTCTCTTGTATAGAGTGTTTCAAGTCATCCACATAGTCTGCATGGTGTGAAGAGGTCTCTTCATTATAGAGATAATACATGACCTAAACATGATTTTATGGGTTATATTTGATTATTTCATGAACTACATATTAGGTTTCTCATGTACTCTGTTGGAATTTATATTTCATGGGTCAAGTACTTTGTTGGAATTTAGTTCATGGGTTGTACACTCTGGTGGACTTTATTTCATGTGCTTAATATATTGGTTTCATGCACTTAATATGTTATAAATTATGGACTTTATTATATTGTTTGAAATTATGATTTGCACATGTACATTTATGCATTTTATGTTCATAGTCAAGACATTAATATAGGACATTAATGTGAAATTAAATATAAATATGAAATTAAAGTTGAAATTAATAAGACATTTCAATATTTGTACTTTACAAATTTAGTGATCCCATACATGATATACATGATATGTACATTCAATAATTAGTCAATGAACTTATTCAATTCACGTCAATTAATATAATTAGTCAATAAATCATAATTTACAAACAAAAGTAATTCGTTTATATACCACAAAGGATGAAATTTTAAGAAATAAACAATACCATACAAGATTAGAGAATAAAAGCATTAATAAATTCTATAAACAATAGCATCCAACACTAATTTATAAGCTGTCAAAAAAAATAATAGCATCTAATACTAATTTATAAGTTGTCAAAACAAATAATAACATCCAATACTAATTTATAAGTTGTCAAAATAAATAATAGCATCCAACACTAATTTATAGGTTGTCTTAAGGGGATGTCTTAAGGGATATGTACATGTATTTTCAATTTATACAAAATGTTTAATTGTGTAAGTATGTATGTACATATATGTCATCTCAAAATAATGTTTACAAAATTTGGATATGCCATCTCAAGAACATCTCAAATTCATGCCCAAAATGTAGTAGGTCTTCACGCCACCTGATATGAAAAAGGTACAAGCAATATCAATGAAACCATCAAAACATACATGTTTTAATTTATATAAAACTATCTATATGTACACAACTCAAGCACCTACATTTAAAAGTATTCCACACATGTGTGTAGGTTGAATCTAGGCATCCTCTCCTTTTTGTTTCAAAGTATGATATATCAATGCAATGATGGCTTAAGGATACAAAAAATGATAATAAATCAATTTTAACTATTAATGTACAAGCAATATCAATATATAATCAAAACATGTATTTAAATATAATTTAACTAATAATTACCTATTTTTACCAAGTATTCCATGTTGTCTAGGTTGAATCTACATGGACTAGATCCTTTTTGTGATTATGTCTTAAAGATCTATAAAAGGACAATTTAAATTAATTTTAAAACACTTGACCAATATCGAAAAATGTATTTAATCTATTTAAAAAGACAATATAAAACTAAAACTATATTTACCTATATTTACTTATTCCATTGTACCAGCTACATCCTCTCTTTTTTGCAATGCATCTATTATTGTCTCATGCTCTTCCATAGAAATTATCCATAGCACTTTATTTTTAGGTCTTCCACAATACGGATCTAGTTTTATATTTGCTGCCACCACCAAATGTGAATAGTGTATTGTTGGACTAACTACCAGCATCTCCCTTCAGGAACTCGTGACATGGTTTAACCACCTCCCGTGGATCTTAACTGACGCTTGTATTGGGCATTGACAAGTTGATCTTTTGGTGCAATGGCAAGGCCAACAATTGGTATCAGAGCCGGTCACGGGTTCAAACCCCTCAGGTGATGCTAAGGGGGGATTGTTGGACTAACTGCTAGCATCTCCCTTCGGGTTTGTGACATGGTTTAACCACCTCCCATGGATCTTAACTGATGCTTGTATCGGGCATTGATAGGTTGATCTTTTGGTGCAATGACAAGGCCAACATGTATAATATTTGTATGTGTTTCATAATCTTCGAATGTAGGTAGACCATTCTTCCTTGTCAGGTATTTTCATAGCCAAGTTCCAACAACCACCACCAATCCTATTGGAAAACATGAAAACCATCATCAAATAAGTTCTCAAAATTTTCTTAAGGGGATCAAAAAATTGTTATCAAAATTTGCTTAAGGGGATGTCTTAAGGAGATCACCATAACTGTTGGATAATGATATCCATCATCATCTTCTCGAGGTGCTATTAACTTATGTTTAGTATCCACACAATGAGCCAACCAATATTTCATTTCCTCTTCATTCCCCTCAGGTGCAAAAACAACATACACATGTCCTGCAAACAAATTTTGATTTAATAGCTTGCGCATATCCATATAAATAATTTAGTATTAAAAAATAACTTAATAAAGTGAAATAAAATGAAATAAATTGAATTAAATTACCTTCTTGTACAAGGTATGAAATGTGGTCATAGTCTTCAGATGCAAAAACTTGATCATTTTCTTCAATAGTTCTTTCATATTGATCATGTGCTTGTGTAGGTGTCAACGATCTTTGCTTCCACTGTTCAACCCATTCTGTATTTTCACATGCTCCCCAATCTCCTAAGATACAAAACTGAAAAAAGCATGTAAGCTCCCCTGGTCAGATAGTCCATGTGCTTGTTGTCAAACTCCTAAATGAATGCCATTTAGTAGATCCATTGATTGTCTCACAGTCAACTCTAGGTACAATGTTCTCTTCTTCAACCAACCAAAAGAATTGATGAACTGTAGAGTACTCACTCGAACCAGGTGCAGATAATCTTGTATTGCACTAATCCACAATGCCACGTGCATCTTTAAATTTTACTACATCCTCGAATTTTAATTGTTCTCTAGCAATAATTATTTTGACACACGCACCAGCTCCATCATGCTCTCCTTTACCATGCCCAACTTAAAAAAACTCCATATATGTTGGAAATTAAGTTCCTTGTGAACCCTACTTAACCAATAGAAAATTTGAGCATTCTTGAATTGCCTCATATAATTATCTGACCATATGAGGTGTTCTATCATCTGGATTCCTCTTTCTCTTAAATTTCTATAAAATATACTAAAACAATATTGAACAAACTCTGAAGAGTGTAACCGGTTGTCACTCAAATAAAAATGATACTCCCTCAAAAAAATTCTATCATCCTCAGTGCTATCATCTGCATGTCTATAAATAATATGGACAAACATAGCTACTTGCACTGAATTATAATATTGTGATTGAATTTCCTCTTGCGGAGCTAGAGTATAATTTTCCACAAAATGAACCACTAAAAGTATACTACCAATTGGAAATGTGTTTCTACATGCACGAAATTGGCCATCAATCCATCGAGCATGTTGAGAATGCATGACATATTTTGGTAGAATCTTATTCTTAAATTCACTCATGAATGCATGTACACTAACTTTTTCTGTAACTAAATCACAACGCTTTCCTATTTTTCCATCTTTTAAAGAATAGTGAACATTCTTAAGTCTTTTTTTTTTAAATCTACTATTTATTTTCCAAAATCATTATCAACACTTTCATGCATACAAATTCTTAAAAATGAAAGATTTCCATAGCTAATGCATTGTCCAGATTTACAAGAACTTAAATAAAACAATTTACCATTAGATCTTTCACAAAACAAACCTGATATAAACTCCCTTATTGCTTCAAGTGGCATATTAATACCACATTCCTATATAATCATGTTAGTATGCAAGGTACAATGTATATATCAAAAAACATCATAAAAATAACGAAATTGAACATGCATTTGACAACAACAAGATATTCATTGCTTATTAATTTTTACATACCAGGGTTTACAGTTTTCAAAAGACCTTTGACTTATTTTAATATTACCAGGTAACACTAAATCACCACAAAATTTTCTATAAAATTCAATTTGTGTTGTATCTAATAGGTGTTTTGGGTGAGGATCATGATTTTTGGACCCCACCCTTAATTTTAAAACATCTCTAGCATTAGATGATACCCTAGTATTATGATGCCATTATTTTTTAATCAAAGATTTAATTTCAACATTCAATTTCATATCAGACCTCGAGAGTTGACCACTAAAACTCCAACATTGGTTGATAGGATCATTTTCTATACTTTCTCTTCTTTTTGCTGCTCTTAGCAATGTTTTAGGATGTATTTTTAAAACTTCACTAATTTTGCTTACCATTTTTTATTCAAAGTCACTTTATTAACTATAGCAGTTGTTATAGCTCTTCTTTCTACATTTTATCTTTAGATCGACTATTTTTTCCAATAGATTGAATGGCACTAGCAACAATAGACATAACATGTTTTAATGATTGGTATTTTCTTTTTGGTTCAACAAAAAAGCCTAACCTTTTCATTATTTTCCTCATTTTTTGCATTCTCATCAATTGCATCATTAGTTGACATTGAAATGCAAGTTTTTTATGATAAAAGATTTTTTTGTATACTCTATTCGCATGTGTTCTTATTTGTCTCGAAGAAATCTTACCAAGAAGATTATCCAAAACATTACTTTCAATTTTTTTAAAATATTTTCATTAAATTCAACATCACATTCTAGATTTTTATTTTTATTTTCAACTTCAAAACGATTTACATTTTCATTTTCATTTTCATCAACAAAATGGTTTTTGTTTTCACATTCAACAAAAGGATCATTCCCATTTTCATTTTCAACAAAAGATTTTTCATTCTCATTTTCATTTTCAACCAAAGATTTTTCTTTCTCATTTTCAACAAATTCTAGAAAAGTTTCATCTCTCTGAATATTATCAATGTCAACATCGTTAAGTCTAGCATCTTGTAAAACTTCTACATACAAATTTACCATTCCACTAACATGTGGATTTGAAGACGTACCTGGATTTGTGCCTATTGAAACATTCTCCATAGCATTGAAAGAGAGATTTGAAGACATAGTAGGACTTGTTTGTATAATTATATTATTTTCCAAATTGACTTCTTGCAAATTAGCTTTGTCTACAACCATGGTCTCCTCAATGGTTTCATCTTCAATAGTTGTGGAATTGGATAATCCACCATCATTCATTGATTTAATTCTCATTCTTCTTTCTCTTTTTATTTGTTTCTCCTTCTCTCTCTTTGCTTGAATTTCTTTAGGAGTCAATATCTTCCTATCTTTCCTCTTATTACGAGCTTTTGAACCCATGATTATAAAATTATCAAGCACAAATGAATGTCAGTAGTGAAATTATTCAAAAAAATTCAATCCAAATTGCAAGTTGAAGACCTGTAAGGACAAAATTCTTCCTCTTGTGTTCCTCAAAACAAGTTGAAAACTACCACAATTCCACTCAAAAAAATTATTTTCTTCATGCCTCCTTTCAAAAATTCAATCCATATTGCAAGTTGAAGACCTTTTTTTCCTCCAAACAAGTAGAAAACTAACACAATTCCACTTCAAAAATGGTTTACATGATGCCTCCTTTGAAAAAAAACAATCCAAAATGCAAGTTCACCACCTATAAAAAAAAGTTGAAAAAAATAGCTCAATATGTCGTAGTAGGCCATACCATGTGAAGTTGCAGACTTCACAATAAAATTTTCCAGTAAATTAAAAAAAATGGTTAAAAACAAACAGGGTCCCGCTTATTACAAATGAGATTGTGTTTCATAATCGAGATCTCGTTCCCCAATATTATATGTGGGGACCATTGACAAAGGAACGAGGTCCCATTTATAAAGCAGGATCTTGTTTCCCTGTCAACGGTAACCACATTTAATATTAAGAAACAAGATCCCGATTTACAAAACGGGCTCCCCTTTTGTAAATCGGGATCCTGTTTCTAAAAAATTAAAATACCATTTGCTTTGTGGTCGGGTTTTTGGCTTGTATTCTGGTTTGAGAAAAGCATTGGGAATCTGAACCTAGGTCTTCAACCTAGTTTGACCTGCAAGTTGAAGGTCCTAACAATGTTAGAGAAAAATACTGAGTTTGGACATATGGCTGATGATTTTTTTTGTAGAATTTTTTGATGAAATTAAAACCCATTATAGATGAGACAGTGCAGATTCCAAATATGTAATTTTTTTAACAATTGGATTTTTTATTTTTTTTAATTAATTTTTGATGTAACTGGTCCATAAAATTTAAATATTAGGGCTTTTTACTATTTTAATAACTTTTTATAAACATAACATTTTCATGAACGGATTGCATGAGAACGTACTTCAAACAATTCTTTTCAATTTATAAAAATTAAAAAATGATAAGTTTAGGTCATCTTATGCTTGACATACTCAACGATTTTTCAAAACAACAAATATGGCTAGTAAAAAATTAACAAAAAAATAATAATAATAAATTACAAAAAAATATTGAAAACGTGCTTCAGTGAGTTACAAATCTTTTCCAAAAAGGATTTAAAAAAATACGATAATTTAAGTCAAAATATGGATGACGTACACATGCATGGTATGGTTAAAAAAAGTGACTTTTAAACAGTGGTTTTAGAAACACCTATTGAAACTCAATTTGTACCATTTGGGTATTGAAATAAATTACATATTTGGAAACTAGACTCCGAGTACTATATTTTATGATTAGTGATTTTTTCGAAGATTCCATCTCTAAGTGCTTCAAATTTTAAGGTCAAATGTGTCAAATTCTGAAAATCAGGAAAAACACTTCCACTTTTTGGCCAAAATGTGGACTCAACTTCTTTCCAACACCCGCTAACCATGCCTTTCAATGAGATTCGTAATGAGCAGATTTTTACCTCGATAGGTAGGATAGCCTCCGATCCATAGACCAAGGAAAATGATGTGGCACCTATAGGTGTTTAGATGATGATTCGATAAGCACATAGGGTTGGGTTTAGCTGCAAATGCCAATCATAATCGACTTCATTAACAATCTTCTTTAATATTTTCAAGATGGTTTTGTTAGAAGCTTCAACCTGACCATTTCCTTGAGGATAGTAGGGTTTGGAGAATCTATGTTGGATAGAGAATTTGGAACAGAGTTCTTGGACATCTTGATTCTTGAATGGGGTACCATTGTCCGTTATGATTGTTTGTGGAATTCCATACCTACAAATCAAATAGTTCAAAATAAATTTTGATATCTGCTTTCCAGTAATGTAGGTCAATGGAATTTCCTCTATCCATTTAGTGAAATACTCTATTGTTGTGATAATGAACTTGTGTCCATTAGATGAAGCAGGCGAAATCTTACCTACCTGGTCTAATCCCCATTGTGAGAAAGGCCATGGTGTTGTGATGGGTCTAAACTCCTATTTTGGTCCATGAACTAGGTAATTGTGCTACTGGCATTGGTGGCACTTTCAGGAATACTGAATATAATCTTGCTCCATGGAGGGACAATAGTACCCCATTCTAAGAAAATTTTGGACTAGGTTAGGTCCGCTAGAGTGGGACCCACAAATAGCTTTGCGTACCTCTTATAATGCCATTTACACTTCTTCATTAAGATACCAGAGTAACATACCATCTAGACTACGATGGTATAGGGTATCTCCTAGGATTGTAAAGTGGGAAGTTCTACAGGTGAAGGTTTTCTTTTGGGTGGGCATTAGATCAAGTGGAATGATACTGTGTTGGATGTAGTCAAAGGTGTATTGGTACCATGGGGAGTTAGAACCAACAACAAGATACCAATTCTGATTTCAGGATGTCGAATGCAGGTACAAGCAGTTGTTCAATGAGGAACTCATACTTGGGAATATCAAGTAGTGAGCCTATTGTTTCCATTGCATCGGCAACTCTGTTGTTGATCTGAGGAATTTTCTCAAAGGTTATTATGACAAAGTATTCCTTGAAGTTGTTCACCATCCTTTTGTATGCCATTAGATTTTCGTCTTTTATCTAGTACTTATCATTCACCTATCTAATCACTAGTTGAGTCTCTAAAGACTTGTAGCTCTTTTATTCTCCATTCAATAGCCATTTTTAGCCCTGTGATTAAAGCTTTGTACTCTAAGATATTGTTCGTGCATGGGAATGTGATCCAGTATGACTTGGGTATGCTATCTCCTTATGGTGTGAGAAATAGAACACATGCTCCAGAGCCATGCTAAGTGTGGGACCTGTGAAAGTATAGAATCTAATGGCTTGTTTGTTCTGTCATCAATATACTCCCGTCTTTAAAGTCCATGGTGAGAGGCTTGTGATCATTTATGGGTGCTTCAACCAGCTGGTCTATTATGATTTATCCCTTGATGGATCTTCTTTCCACATAATCTATATCAAATTCACTCAGAATCATCACCCATTTGGCAATTCGACATATTAAGGTTGCATTTGCTAGTAGGCACTTGAGTGGGTCTACTTTTGAAATCAAATTTACTTTTTTGTTTAAGATATAGTGCCTTAGCTTTTGTGTCACAAATATGACTGAGAGGCACACTATTTCTATGGGAAATTAGTTCAACTCGTACCCCACTAGTGTTCATATGATGTAGTAGACCGCTCTTTCTTTGTTGTTATCATCTAGCTAGGCTAGGAGATCTCCCAACACTGCTTGTGTGGTAGACGTGTAGAGCACCATTTCCTTGTTTGGGATAGGCGACATGAGTACAGGAGGAGTAAGTAGGTACTCCTTGAATTGTTGGAATGCTTGGTCACATCTTCCATCCCACTTGAAGGTGATGTCTTTGTGTAGTAGATGAGTGAAAGGATGACATTTTTCTACCAATTGTTCAATAAATCACTTGATGGATTGCAACTTTCCTTGTAGACTCATCAGCTGTTTTAGTGTTTTTGGTGGAGGCATCTCTAGTATAGATTTTATTTTGCAGGATCCACTTCAACCCCCCTTCTTAACATTATGTACCCTAACAAATTTTTGGATCTTACTCCAAACATGCACTTCTTAGGGTTGATTCTTAGATTATATTGTTCAAGCCAATAAAAAACCCTTGCAAGATTTGACAAATGATCTTCCCTTTTGACAAAATTTTCTAGAATAGCATCCACA
The DNA here is from genome assembly GCA_007115665.2 of Sequoiadendron giganteum. Taxonomy (NCBI): domain Eukaryota; kingdom Viridiplantae; phylum Streptophyta; class Pinopsida; order Cupressales; family Cupressaceae; genus Sequoiadendron; species Sequoiadendron giganteum. The sequence continues at coordinate 590,672,196 of CM021100.1, forward strand.
TAATCTTCCATGATGGTGTGTAGCATATCATGGAATATGGTTGTCATTGCTCTTTGATATGTTGCTCCTACATTCTTTAGGCCAAAGGGAATTACATTCCAGCAAAAGGTCCCCCAAGCACATGTAAATGTTGTTCCATGTTGATTGTCTAGAGAGATTTTTATTTGGTTATATTCGGAGAAACCATCCATTAAGGATAGAATCTCATGCCTACTGTGAGATCCATGATCATGTCAGCAGTTGGCAATGGAAAGTCATCCTTTGGACAAGCCTTGTTCAGGTCTCTAAAATTTATGCATATCCTTATGCCCCTGGTAGTCTTTGACACTGGTACTAGATTTGATATCCATTGTGGATAATCAATGGGTCTAATAAAACCCACATCTAGTAGTTTATGTAGCTCTACCTTTACCAGTAATGCTATCTAAGGATGCATTTTTTTGAGTTTTTTCTTGATAGGCTTCACTCTAGCGATTACAACTAAGTGATGTACCTACACTAATGTTGGATCTATTCCAAGATTGTCAGCGTAGATCTAGGAAAAAAATACCTTTTTGTCATTGATGAATGTTATGAAATTTTCTTTCTCTTCAGGATCAAGTGATGCCACGTGGTATGTGATTTTAGGATTCTCTATTGTGCCAACATTTATGGACTCTTCTTCTTCTACCAGAAGTGTTGATATTTCTTGGTATTCAGATATGGGTAGATTGAACCCTCCATCCTCAAGTGCCTTTGGGAGTTTTTCACCTTTGGATGCATCCTTTATTTTCCTCTTTTTTGGATCTAATAGAGCCACACTGTGGTTTTCTCTAGGGAAACCCATTTTGATTTTTACATTTTCCTTTTCAATTTTATGACTAGAAGGTTCAATATCTCCACCGAAATAGGCATCATGCTTGAGTTCCATGATGAAACCTGCTTTGTGATCTCCTACTGGTATGTTTTTTCCAAGTCCCATGAACTCAGTGATTGCTTCATCATTTTGGAATTGATCCATAACAGTCTATTGTTGATCCCAATCTATTAGTTGTGGGTAGTAGAGAGGTAGGCTATCTTCGTTATCCAAAAAACTTATGGAGGTTGTTGAAATGGTCAGTATGGCTCAGGTATCTTTTTCCCATTGGGTGTCTAGGTCATCATTACTAGAAATGGGGGAACCATATCCTGTGATAAAGGAAGGAGAATCCAATTCATATTCATTAGAATCTATCCCAGAATAATAATAGATATTGGGAATGGTCTTGAGGGTTTGGAGAGGGAGTCTATCAATGGTGAAGTTGTTGAATAAGTCTTCAACGAGTAAATTGATGTCCATGATATGGTATATGTCTAGTGCCTTAACGCTAGCAAAATTTTATTGTTTCTTAAAAGAGGTTCATCTGGTTCTTGGAGTAACCACGTCTTTTGGATCATAACCTAGTCCCATATTTTTATTTCTTTGTTCCACTATGATGGGCTCCCACCTACCTTGTTTGTGTAGCCTAAGGCTACCCATTCCACTGTATCCCATCTATTTAATTAGCTGGTAGCCTTTACTGCTAGGGTATACTAGAAGGGTTTGTGGTTGTTCTAGCTCTTTTTGGTCCTCTTTGTAAATCATGGATGAGAAGACCTCTTTCAATATCTCTTTGTCTTTCATGTCACTCCACTTGGTGAAAATCGTGGGTTTGGCTAGCATTTGCACTATCTAAGCAAGCTTTATTTCTTTCAAACCTCCATATACTTTAGGTTTTGGTGGGAGCATACCAATACAAAATGTCTGGTTAAAGTGGTAATTCCCATTACCCCTATCAAGTACTTGAACCTTGGTTTCCATTTTTGATTGCTCACTTGATGTGATCTTGGTTGAGGTCGATGGTAGAGTGGAAGGGTCAACATACGAGAATGAATGGAAGGATATGTTGTTGCTTGGTATGTTTTGGATCTTATTATACTTCTCTTCCAACTTTGTACAAAAGTGGAAAGGTTTAGGATCGACATATAAGGTCACTTATTTTTGTTTGTGGGGGAAATTTTGGCATTGATGGAAGGTTGAATGGATTACTTATAATGCATGGATCCAAGGGCATCCTAGGAGTAGATTATATGGAAATTAAAGGTCAAGTACTTGACATATAGTTTCCATGGTGGTTGGTCCTATCTACACTAGTAGCCTGATTGTTCCTTCAAATTTCCTTTCAAGGTCAACATAGGCCCCTATAGTAATGCTCTTTGCTTTATCTATCACGTCATCAGAATAACCTAACTGTTTGATGAATTTCAAGGTACATATGTTCAGACCTGCACCATTATCTATAAATACCCATTTGACAATGTTCTTGTGGACACCAACGTCTATGTAGAGGGCTTGGTTATGAAAGGACTTTAGTGGAAGGTCTTTATTGGAAAAGACTAAATGATTGTTGGTCATGATTTTTCCAATCATGGCTTGAAACTGATTTGGATTGAGGTCATTAGGGATCAACGCTTCCAATGATTTTTCCAATATTTCCCTATGTGCGGGTGAGAGTTTCAACAGCTCTAGGATTGAGATTAGGGTAGGAGTTTTCTTCATCTATTCCACAATGTTGTAGTCATTTGGTGACTTTGTTGTGGGTTTGGCGGGGGGTCCTTGTATTATAACTCTCCCTCAATGGGTAGTCACAATGCAGTTGTTATCTCCACCTCATATAGTCACTACATTTTCCCTATTGTCATCAACTTGTGAAAGGGTTCCTAGAACTGTGTCACTATAGGTATAATTAGCATTATGGTAATCTTGTTCCTTGCCTTTGTCATTCCTTTTGGTGTGGTTTTGGATTGGGTTTGTGTATATTTGAAGGTCCTTGTTTCTGGGACGATGTTCAACATCTACTTCTCCTTTATCTATCAATTCTTGGATGATGCGTTTGAGTATCATACAATTGTTGGTTGTGTTTCCTTTGATCTTATGGAATTCACATGTCTTTCTCATTATACAATGGTGTCTTGAAGCTAAGTTCCTCATAGTTCAGGTGATCATTCACCTTGATGAAATTTTGTTGTACTAGTTTATGCATGAATTTTTCAAGTGACTCTCCTAGTATCATGACCTTCCTCCTAGGTTGATCCTATTGCCTTTGTTGCCCTCTCTTGCAAGTTCTTCTCTGACAGAGTTTCATCCGAGTCTGTCTCAATTTCTACCAATTCTTCCTCCACTTCTTTTCCTTTAGTAGCTTCAGCCATGGCATAAAGTACTCCTTGAACTTCTTTACTTTTATTTCTTGTGAGTGGGGCTTGTGCAGATGACTCACCCAATGTGGGCATAGGAACAATAGATTCAATTGGAACATCTCCCTCGGGTGTCTCTTCTTCTTCATCAACTACCTCCAACTCTGTTTCTTCAACATCAGGAGGAAAGAATTCTAATGGTTCCTTGGAAGGTGCCTTTCTTTTAATCCTCTTATACCCTTTACCTTTCTTGAGGATTGGTCCCTGAGGAGCTTGAGTTCTCATCATCAACCATTGCACACTTCTATCCAAGACTGTTCTTCCCAGTTTCTTAATGTCAATCATTTCTTCTTCATTCCAATCTATTGGATCTAAGTTTTTGGTTCCAATATTCAAAGCTTCATATGAGGGATCTAATACCATTCCATCATCCACCAAAGTGTTAGGAATATTATCTTTAATACCCAGCTCTACCATAAGTGAGACTGGTAATCTCTCATAATTCTTCTTCCTTAAGTCAAATTCTTCCTGCCTATCACACCAAAAATCCTCTAACAAATTAAAATGTCTAGTAAATACTGAAGGTAATAAAGCATACATCTTCTTCTTTGGATCAAAATGCTTACGAGATGTATACAATCCCAATTTTAATTGTATCAACTCATTACAAACCACCTTAGCTTCCTTCAAGTGTTGATAGCCATATTCCCCCAGTGTCATAGGAAACTTATGGCATCCTGTCTTGTGCTTCATCCCAAATCTAGCATTAACTCCAATGGCTTGATATACAAATTCCATAAGCACTATTCTATTACTGCAGCATCTTGGAAGTAAATGGGGATGACCTTCAAACCCAAACAATCTGAAGTATGTAAATTTGGGGTATTGGATGTACCAACTTCCCCATTCAGAAATGAATGCCATAGCTTCTTGGCTTAACCTGTATCCTGCATCTCCACTCAACTGGTTGATAACCACATATAAAAAGGCATCATTGACTCTCCTGAAGTGAGTCTCAGCAACCTGAAGGGATAATTGATCATAGTGTTCCCACACCTTCCTTTGTCCATCCAAGACTCCCATTATACCTACTCTGTTTAATCCTGGGAAAATCCCCATTCTTGCCGCAGCATAGACCACATATGAAGTCATGAAGAAAGATTTGGTCTGTCTGACCCTTGTGAGCTGATCATGTATGGCATCAGAAACAATCATTGACCAATCAAATTGATAATCACCCTGAAAGATCACTTGAATAAAATGAAACATCCATTCCTTGAAATGGAAGGCATCCCTCTTCCCAAACACTCTGGACAACATCAATATCAAATCAGATATCTCCTTCTTGAAGTCTGCCCTCTTTGGCTGGTCTTCCACTTTGCTTAAAGACTTCTTCTCGGTGCTTAACCATCTTTTGTTTAAATGAGACTTATTGGAGTCTTTATGCTTACTGTATTTCTCCAATGCCTCAGCCTCAGTTAACTGCACTAAATTCTTGGGATCAGGAACATTGAATATGCTTTGGAACATCTGCGGAGTAAGATCTATAATCACATTATTCTGTGAATCCATGCATAATCTTGTAGTTGGATTATAAGTACTGGCCACTGTACATATCAACTCTGGACACTGAACTGACAAAGGAAACACAGTGATATGTGCAAGATCGGAGTCAACAATCCTTTGAGTTCTCCCTGTCAAGTTTCCCCTTTCTGCAAAGGTCTCTTCATGTAATTCTTCAAAACTATACTGGCCCAGATTAGTATCTATGATATCTGATCAATCTGATTCCACCTTGCTCGCCTTCACCACCGGATTCCTATGATCATACCTTAAGGTATAAGGTAGCTGTTCTGGTTTCACCTTCTTGATTTTTGGTGCTGTCTTTGACGTTCCAGCCAGTTGATTCCTTCGAGCAACCTCTCCTGACATTCCTGATATCTCTCAAATCTCTTGCAAGCAAACCTCTCATTAGACCTTCAAATAAATCATTACAAAACATGTTTTAAAAACATACCTGTTACATATACATTGGAGTCAGAACCAGATAGAAGCTCAAAACAAGCGCTTTTACAAAACTGGTGGACTCGGAGCAAAAACCGATATAGGAACTTCACCTAGTAACAAACGGGCTCGGAGTTGGAGTCAGGGAAGTTATCGGAACTGGGATCGGAATGAAAAAGGGATTTGGTTTTTCTTTGAACTCTCTTCTTTTCATATTCTATTTCCATTTCGCCTCCGCCTCCGATTTGGTTATCGTTACTTCGACAAAAGACTCCCCACTATATGCGGAGCCGGACACGGGATGAAAACGGAACTGATAACCTTTACAAATAAAATTCTTAAGTTCAAGATCAATTCCAATCCCGCCTCCGCTAATTATCACATACTTCAAGAAAACCTTTTAGAACTCGGAATCGAAAACGAGATAACCATGGAATTGATAACTTTGGTAAAAACAAAACTCCTATGCCCATACCCATTCTAATCCCGCCTCCGCCTATGCTAATCATGACATCATCAAATTTATTCATTTTCATCATAACTTCATGATTAAACCTAGGTCACCATAAAATGGAAAAGGAACTTAAAAACTCTACCCTCATATGACCGTGGGGAACAATTGTATTTTAGAGCCATTTACTTAAATCTTATTTAAAGTAATTGTAGAAACCAACGAAACCCTAATCTAACAAACTTAATAAAACTAGGGCATGGGTTTTAAAACCCTACCATTCTACTAAACGACGAAACCCTAAATTAAACAACAAATCTAATCTACCTTAACTCACTGTAAAATCTCTAACCTACCTCAATGTAAATTCTTAATCTAACTCATGCCATAAGAAACCTTTAATCTAATCTAAATCTACTGCAAATCAAAAATGACACGATGCCATCACGATTAAGACGTGAAAGCGACAATGCCCAAAAATAGAAAGAAACGACACTATAAAACAAGGCAACAAAGATTAAAGCAAAACAAAACAAGTTGAAACAAGAACCTGCTCATTCAATCACATCGATGATCATAAAATTGCTTTAAAACACAATGATTGAACACACGAACAGATACAAAGCAAAACACAACTAGGAAATAAACAACGAACAACAAAGATAAAAGACCTACCTCAAATGCAAACAAAGCCACGATAACTTTCTGAATTAATCCGCACATAATATCCCTTCTCTATCTCTATCAATTTGCTCAAACAAACTCTGCTATTGCTCTTCGCGCTCTCAGACTTGTAATAATCACAATAATGATTGGCTTTAACCCTTAATAAAGAAAAATATGTGAATTTCTACCTACATCGGCAACCACCATTAATGCATTAAAACGCAGTAAAGGCAGAGTCGGAACTGTAAGAGAACAAACACTGGTCTGCAGTGCAACTTCAGTCAAAAAGTCAATGACAAAAATTGGCGGGATTGGAACTAAAATGGAAACAGGATCTTAAAATCATAAAATTTCCAAACCTTATCCCCATTCTGACTCCGAGTCCGACAACTAAAAACAAAACAAAAACAAAAACAAAAAGTTAAGTAAAAGACCAACCTAATAAAACAAAACACAAAAAAAACCGAGACAAACAAACACTAAAAATGGAGCGGAGGCGGGATCGGAATTGAATTTTATTTTGCAAATTTTGATAACAACCATCCCAATTCCCACTCCGACTCCGCTTCTGCCAAAGAGCAAAAAAAAGGCAAAGAAAAGACTGTCAGGATAGAACCAAAAAAAAAACCTCGAAAGAACTTTCAGAACCCGATTCATCTCCGGTTCCGACTCCGACAGAGAAATCAAAGAAAAACAAAGTATTGACAAAACTAGACTCCAAACTTTGTTCCAAAAACAACTAAGTACAAAAAAACACAATGGGGGACCCATTTTGACCAAGGCAAAAGATGGGGTGGTTATGCAAGGCATAACAAATGGCGACTCAGCTGGGAAAATGGTTTACCTATTTTCAAAATACCCAAAGAAAATTTTAGTCACCCAAAAACTACTTGGCTTATAAACACCTTACCTTGAATGAGATCAGATATTTGTAGGATAATCCTGAGTTTGAATCTCAGATGTTATGTGCTCATGAGTTATTTTTGAATCTGAGTGTGTGTCTATGTTGTGCATCATTCTTTGTAGCTACTTTCTCTTCTTGTAAACAACTATACCTAAGTTTCAAGCTACATAAGTTGAGTCCTTTAACCATCGTGCAGTAAAATCCTGGGTATTGCTCCGCTGCCAAACAAGCGTCCATAGCCCCAACGGAGATACCTCTAGTCCTCTCAAAGCATTGCTCTACTACCAGATAGGTGTCCATAGCCCCGATAGAGATACTTGGTTACCCACTTGATATTGAGCTTGCCTTTCTTTCTCTTTTTTTTTTTTGATAGAAATTCTTTTATGCATCTCTCAATACTCAGATTCAATGAATCTAAAATGTGGGTTGAGTACTACGATGGATTTCATGATAGTTTTGGAATCTGATTTTTCACTTGAAACATAGAAAGAGTCATTCTAAAACAAATAGGTAACTACCCATGCAGATGTCTTTCTAATTTGGTGACAGATCTTTGATCACAATTCATGAGATATTCACATTTACATCTTCTGTCCTTAATAACTTTTCCAACCCAAACTAGAATGATCATAAAACATAAGTTTTAGAATGAAATCCTTTTCAGTAATTATAATGAGAATACCTAAACCAGTTTCTCTCCTAGTACCAATAGTATACTTTGAATAACAACCCCCTAACTTGAGATGAGCAAAATAAGAATCCCCAACGAAACAAGACAAAACAAAACCAAACAAACAAAAACAAAGAAACAAAACAAAACAAAACAAACAAAACAAGCAAAAACAAAAACAAAAACCTAAAAACTAAACTTAATTACATATGATACAATATAATACATTGTTTTTCAAAAACACCAGACTTTCTATGCACCAAAATAGTGCTTGAGAAATTGACCATTAACTGGTAATGGAACAGGCTCTCCTGTTAGGGTACTCAAACGAAAGGCATTCTCCCCTAAGATTTCAGCTATTTGGTAAGGACCTAACCAAAGTCTATCGAATTTTTGATGGTCTCCCTTCCTTTCTCTGGCCTTATCCCATAATAGCACAAGGTCTGATATTCTAAAAGCTTTCACTTTGGCTCTTTTGTCAAACCAGCGCTTGACAACAACCTGATGCTTAGAGAATTGCCGCAAAGCGGCATCTCTTTTTCTTCCATGTTCAATAAGTTAAGCAGTCTTACCTCAATCCTATCATCCCTATTATAAAAATCCTACAAAAATTTCAGAACAGGTATTTGTAAATGTATGGGGAAGATTGGATCCTGACCATAAACTAGCTTAAAGGGTGAATTACCTAGGGCTGATTTAATTCTGGTTCGATCTGCCCATAAGGAAAATCTCAATTTGGTATGCTAGTCCCTAGGGTTACTTTCTAGCAACTTTTTTATTACTTCCAATAAATTCTTATTTGTGGACTCAGCCACTCCATTCCCTTGAGGGTAATAATTGGAAGAATATTTTAATACAATCTTATGCTCATAAGCCCATGAAATAAATTCAGCAGAGGAAAAAGTAGGGCCATTATCACATACTAGAGCGAATGGAACTCCAAACCTAGTTGTGATGTTCTCTGTCAGAAACTTAATAACCACCTCCGTGGTGCTATTTTTGCAAGGAAAAGCCTCCGTCCAATGCGTGCAATAATCAATCGCAGTTAAGATGAATCTGTGACCTGCAGAAGAATTTGGATTAATCACCCCTACAAAATCAAGTGCCCATTGGGCAAATGGCCTTACCTCATAAACCGACTATAGAGGCATCGCAGGATTCCTTTCTCTTGATGCAGAAGTTTGACATACATGACAAGTCCTGCAATGTTGATGCACATCCCTAAACACATAAGGCCAATAGTAACCTGACCTTAAAATATGATGAGCCAACGCATCAGCAGATCCATGTCCTGTTCCATGCCTACCATGAAATTCACTTATAGCATGTTTAGCTTCTTGCTGATCCAGACAATGCAAGTAGATTCCTTGGAAATTCTTCCTATAGATTGATCCTCCTTTAAGCATATAATGAGTGATTTTCATCCTTAGTGCTCTTCTTTGAGTTGCATTCATCTCTTCTGGACACTTGTTGCTGAGGAGGAAAAAGACTAAGTCTGTATACTAGGGATCTTTTATGAATGACTGAACAATGTATTGTTGACAAGTTATACTTCTGTCCACTTCAGCCATTGCCTTTGACAAACCTTGACCTCTTACAAGCTTCATTGGGTGAATCTCCAATTCAAATTCTTGTAAAATGGCCATCCATTTCCCTCTTCTTTCTCCTAGTTCACTTTGCATCAGGAGGGACTTTACAACTGGATCTAGGACTATAGCCATCACTTGACTTTGAATTATGTAGTGTCTGAATTTTTTCACTGCTCGCACCAATGCAAAAGCCTATTTTTCTATCGATGAATATTTTAACTCTGCATTCTTAAAGGGAGAGCTCATAAAAGCAATAGGCCTCTCTTCATTCTCTTCCCTTCTCTGTGTCAAGACTGTTGCACATGAATATTCAGAAGCAAAAAAATAGATGTAAAAGGGTTTTAGATAATCTGGGCTTGTTAAAACAGGTGCCTCAGATATAGCTTGTTTAATCTGCATGAAAGTAGATTTAGCCTCTTCACTCCATTCAATCTTCGCATCCTTCTTCATCATTTCATTAAGTGGTTTAACAATTTCTGCAAACCCTGTTATAAACTTCTTGACAAAATTAACCCTTCCAAAGAAAGATCTCATCTCCTTCTTACTTCCTGGCCTTGTCAACTTCAAAATGGCTTCTACTCGATCAGGATCTATGGAAATTCCCTCCTCTGATATAATGTGACCCAAAAGCTTCCCTTCAGAAATGCCAAATACACATTTCTTTGGATTGAGAGAAACACCATAACTGATACATTTCTTCAGTACTTTCTCTAAATCAGCAACATGATCTTCTCTACTCTTAGAGAAGATGGTCAGATCATCAACATAGATGATTATACACTTTCCTATTAGGTCTTTAAATGATACATCCATCGCTCTTTGAAAATTAGCACCAACATTAATCAGACTGAATGGCATCCTCCTGTAGGCAAATGTGCCCCACTTTGTAGTGAAAGCAGTCTTCATCCTATCCTTATGACTTACTAGTACTTGATTATATCCTGAATATCCATCCAAGAAAGACATCATTTGAGATCCATTAACCTTTTGCAATACTCCATCAAGAGAAGGTAATGGATAATTGTCCTTCTCAGAGGCTTTGTTTAAATTTCTGAAATCCACACATAACCTGATTTCCCCATTCTTCTTCCTCACAGGAACTAGATTAGCCACCCAGGTAGAGTGTCTAATTGAAAAAATTATTCTTGCAGCCAAAAGCTTTTGTACTTCTCTCTGGATCAGAGGCTCGATTAATGCATTGACTGGGCATTGCTTTTGGCGAAACGGCTTGGCTTCTAGCTTAAGAGGAATCGTATGTGTGATGACAGATGTATCAAAAGTCTTCAAATCATCGTAGCTCCAAGCAATTGCTTCAATATTTTGCTTTAAAACTTTGATTATCTCATCCTTTATTTCCTAAGGACAAGTCTTTCCTATAAGAACATTCCTTTCTACCCCTGAGTGAGTCAAATTAATGGATTCATACTTGCCTCCCTCACTCTTTGTAGGCATTCTCTGATAAGCTCGTGGATCTGAATCAAATATCCTCTCCAATGCTATCATCCCTTTTGGAATGTTATTACTCCTTAAATCCATTATACCTTCTGGATTGTCACTTTCTGTATTGTCATTTCCCAAATTCCAATCTCCTTGATCCCTATCAACATCATCAATTATCTGTCCTTGAAATACATCAGAACTCTCCAAAAAGGCTAAAATATGTTGGTCATCATTAAACACCTAGAAGTGTCTAACATTGTCAGGAATTGCAGGAACTGAAATCAATTCCACAGAAAACCTTTTCAGATTTGAATCCTGCATGGGCTCTAACATACTTGCTGCAATGACAAGAGCATCTGCTATTTGATTTACTTCCCTTGGAATAAGAGTAATCCCAAAGGCATCAAAATCTTCTATTAAATTCCAGACCCTATTCCTATAAGCAGCCAATCTTTTATTATGGCAAGTGTATTGACTACGTACCTGTTTCACAATTACTTCAGAGTCTCCCATCACTGTAAGAGTAGTTACCTTCTTCTTATGAGAAAACATAAGTCCTCTTGCAAGTGCCTCATATTCAGCCACATTGTTAGTGCAACCAAACTGCAATCTGTAAGAAGCAAAATAAGTTTTCCCTTTCGGGTTAGTTAATTCAATTCCAGCTCCACTTCCTGCTTTAGATTTAGAACCATCAAATTTAAGAGTCCATAACTGGTCTTTAACTAGGAGCTCTTTCCTTTTAGAAACTATAGGGATTTTGTCACTTGTGACATGTGGTGGCTCAGACTTTTGTTGTTTATCAGAATTCGTGTTGAAAAGAAGCTCAGTTAACGATTTTCCTAGTTCCTTAATTTGTTCAACAACTACCTCCAAAGCGATTTCTTGGGCTGAGTCAAGACCTAACTCATCTTCTATTAACTCCTTTGGTATTGGAAAAGCATCTAGAATAGGGGTATTAAAATGAAACTGAGATACTTCCACTTCTTTTTGATCTGAAAACCCTAAGACCTAAGTCTATTCTACTGGTAAAGGAACCTCTTCTTGAGAAATATTAATCCGTGTAAGAATAGTTGCATCCTTAGCTTGGAAAAAGAACTCATTGATGGGAGTCTCAGTTACCTCTTGAGATTCTTGCTTGGGTAATTCTATATGCCTTAGAATATCTATGCATGACTGACATGTCAACTCCGCATGGTTATGATAGTGTATTCTACACCAATTAGGAAGCAATAGATTACTCAAATCAGTTTATGTTCTTAAAACCAGCCTATCTTGTTGCAATTTCTTTATTAGAACTTGCTGGTTGATGTGAATCATCGAATCAGTGTGGTCTAAGGATAATATATCCTCAGAACTAACTACAGAGAAAGTAAGGACTTTCTCTTGCTTGTAAACACCCATCTCAGTTTCAAAGAATACTACTTCATTTGGAGTATCATACTTTGTAATCATGTGTTTGAGCCTAGGTTCACTTTCAATTCTTATTTGAGTGGCAACCCCTTTCCAGGGTAACCACATGTGCGAGAAATCCAGGGATAGATATCCACCTATGCTTTTCATTAGCTCTCGACTTAAAAGCATCCCATATGTTTCTAGGATGTCAGCAACTTGAATATCTATATAGGTCTGTATCCTTGGGTCTGATCCAACCTACACATGCATGTTCTTCAACTCTCCTACAACATTAACTTCAGTTTTATCCAATTGAATCACCTTTTTATTGGTTGGAATAGGACTCAATCCTAACTTTTTACAAATTGAAAAAAGCATGACATTCCCTGATGCTCTAGAATCTAATAAGCAATTGTGTAGATTCTTTCTGAAGATCCTCAAACTTAACAAGAAAGGTGGGGTACTGGTCTTACCTTTATACATAGTAGCATTTTTCTCCTTTGCGGGAGTCACTTTACCTTTCCCTTTCAAGCGATCTCTTTCTTCCAAAGCTTTTAATACCACTTCCCTTTGAGCTGGGCACCACTTCATGATATCAAAGAAAGACAGTGATGTCTTCTGCCTTTGCAATTCTGCAACAAAATCAAACTCTGAATCATTCCTAAATTGATATTTAGGAAAAGAAGGTTGATTACCTCTATTCTAAGTATCAGAAGGTCCCTTTGGTGGGGGTGGATTGTTATCTGCATTCTAATTTGGTGGAACCATGTTGTTAGGGGGTGCAGATGTAGTGAATGGCCCTTTATTCTGGTTCCTTAGAAAGTGACCGCCCTTAGATTGGAAGGCTTGAGCATCATAGACATCTTCTTCTGGCTCATTATCCCCTTGCATAGGGAATTGATACTTTTCTTCAATGGTTTCATAAGTCATGGCAGTTCTGGCCAACCCATTGCCTTGATTAAAATTTCCTGCTTGAGGATGGGCATCAGCCTGTGTAATTTTCACCATCTTCTCCATTTCTGGGCAATTGACCTCAGAATGGGCTACTGTATCATGCAACCTACACCAATTTGTCATAAAATTTAAATCAGCAATATTAGCAGTATTTGATCTCTCTTCACATGCTTGATAATTATGGGGAACTCCTCCATTGTTAGGTCTAGTGTTCCACTACCTATTGTTGTTGTTGCTGTTATTAAATCTTTGATTGTATCCTCGGTTTTGATTTTGATAATTCTGGTTCAAGGAGTTTTGATTCTGGAAGTTCCTATTGATGTTCTGATTAGAGTAATTGCCCTGATAGTTGTAACCTCCCTGATTGTTGTAATTCTGGTTTTGATTATTGAGAGGGTTTTTTCTGAGCTGTGCCATGTCATTTGACATCTAAGAGAGAGTCTTTTTGAGAGTCTCTACTTCACTTGTAAGTTGAACAGTTTGATCATTCTGCACATTTTGAACTATGGCTGGGGAATGGACATGGGTTGGTCCTCCCCCTTGTTGCGGTTGATTTTGAGGTTGATGTTGAGGTTGCTGTTGTGGGGATTGATGTGGGGAATCGTGCATGCTATTGCCAAAGAAGGGAACAGTTGGTGGAGCTTGCAACTCAAATACAGGTCCATAATGGGAATAAGACGTCCTTGGGACAGTGTTGTATAATGGTGGATTAGGCATCTGATAATTCATTGGAGAAAAAGATACTCCCAACCCTTCAGGTTGTAGATTTGTCTGCTGTTGTAATTTGATAGCCAAATGATAAATCTTAGATAGTGAGTCAATCTCATCAGGTTGATAAGTTCTTTGTAAGAACAGACCAATCAAAGGATCAACAGCTCTCAGATATGCCTGTATGGCCATGGCTTCCAGCACTAGGTAAGGCTCTTGTAGCCTATGATACATTCTATGGAACCTAGTGTTAAACAAGGGCAACGGTTCAAGATGCTCCTTTCTAATAGTGGAAAATTGGTGACATATTATTGTAGGGTCTACATAAACCCTGAACTGATTAATAAAAGCATTCTCTAAATCATTCCAACCCAGAATGGATCCCTGGGGCAGATTTAGATACCAATTATATGCCATATCTCCTAAATAGTAAGGAAATAGTCTACATACCACATCTTGATGAGCAACTTGAGCTCGCGTGCAGGCATCTTTGAATGCTTGTATATGTTCCTCTGCACTTCTTGATTCTCCATGCATGTATTTCGGACAGAACTTCTTTGGGTTCTTTGGTAAATCATGGAATCCACCTGGAATAGTCCCTAACGGGGAGGGATTACCCACAAAATAAGCCATTGGTGGGGTTGGTTGGGCAGGTGGTGGTGATAAAGGCCGAATTGGTGGTGACAAAGGCCTACTTGGTGGTGGTGGGGATGGAATTGGTGGAAATCCTAGTGGAGTAAGCAGTGGTGGTAATGTAGGTATTTCTACCCTACGAGCATGAGGTCTTGATCTAACCGGGGTTTGAAGTTCTTCGAATAGTTCACGATTCGTAGAGGATCTAAGAACCCTCTTGTATCCCTCTAGCAAAAAAGATCTTCCGCGAGCCAGCTTGTCCTTTCAAGCCCTCCTTCTAGCGCCAATTTCTGTTGATGGTTAAAATGACACAAACAACATTAAAACGAAATATTTCTACTCTATTTCTCCTGAAAAAGAAAGACCACATGTGGTGGCCTAACTCCCAAGGTCCTAGTAGTTGGTTCTCAACTGTCTGATGTCACTCAATCGATTCATGCAATTGTAATATTCAAGGGGCATGTGTTGGTAACAAAGGATTCAAGCTATGACTCTCTTTGTCAAAATAGTTCCTGTAAATCAATGGGTTTAAAATAAAAGAAAAAGATAGATCCAGGGGGTAAATCAGTAAGTATGAATTAAATTTATCTAATATCCAGACATATACTTTTAACAATGAATGTTTTCTTAACCGATCACAAAAACCATAGCATGACACAACCCATAATATAACTTTACCATCGTATACATCTTAGGTGCTTAATTCAATTCCTCTATTCGCCTATCACAAGTATTTTCAAGATTTCAAAACAATACACATTCATTCATCATTAAAACTATAGATCAACAGACTTCAATAACTTTAATTCAATGACAATTTAACAAGATAATTTTTAAACTTGGTTTCTTCTAATGACTTTCATCACATAAGAAACTATCATGCTTCAACACAATCACTGGCATTCAAGTGGATTATAACTCATTAACCTTATCAAACAACACAATTCAATGCAAACTCCATATTTCGTAAACCTGCAATTCTATTAACTATAAACAAGATCTGGTACAATGTATCTCTGCAAAAACGCTCTATAAAAATTCTATCTCCTAGCACTAGGTAAGCCAATCCAATTCTCAATTAGCCGACCCTTACAATGTAATACCCATCTGGTATTTATAGAATACAAAAAGAAGTTCGAACTTTACTTCTATCTTAGGCTTTTCACCTTTTTAGGAACAATCAACTTTCTTGGAAACTCAGATCAACTTTGATCTTGAGTTCTTACATTATACATTCAGTTTGATCTAACAATAGAAGATAGAAATAGAAGAAAAGAAGATCATGCATCCTTAAGACTGTCAGTGCCGCATGCATGCAACATGCAAGGAAGAAGATCATCATGCGTCATGCATGAAAGAAGAATATCATGCATGCAAAATTTTATGCATGTGAAGCTAGATCCGCTATGAACTCATCATAACTGGTGAAGACTTGTTGTAGCATATCCATATCTGGCCCATCAATCCAGTCATCTTCAAATTTGATGCGATCCAACTCAACTACAACAAATTCTTTCATGCTTTTTACCTTGACCAACTCTCTCCCTGCAGCTTTTATTTCTTCCTTGACTTCTACAAGCCGATCTATCACTAAGTCTTCTCCATCATCTTTCTCCTACACGAGTCCTTGGAATCTTTCATTCCATTTCTCTCTAACCTGACTTAACGACATGCCATCTTTAGTCATTACATTCACATCTACTATTAGAGCCATAACCGCTTCCAACTCCTCCAACTGCTCAGTTAAATTATTAACTGCTTCCTGAATTTCATCCTTATGCTTGCTCAAAAAGCCAGTCCTAAACTTAAGGATACAAGAAGTCTTTTCTACAAAATCTTTATTATCATCTTCGAGTATAGATTCTTCTAGAAGAGTAGTTAGAGGCAATGTATTTATCTTGTCTAACTTTTCACTATACTCTTTCTACCCTTCTTCTAACTTCTCGGATGCCTCAATATATTGATGCATCTCTTTTATTACTCCTTCCGCCTCCTTATAAGTTTCAAATCCTTTTTCCAAAACCTCACCTACCTCCTGGTTCACTTTGTCTATCCATTTTTCAACCATCTCCGCCTTACCTCTAACCTGCACCAAATCATCAACCTCCTTTTTGCTTAGCAAAACAGGAGTCTCAATTGCTACAACCTGTTGTGACCTTGGAGAGGAAACACTCTTCAAGAATGAATGTAACTGATCCAATTGAGCCTTAAGCTCATCTTTTTTTTGTTTGTCGTTAATCATCCTTGATTTTGTCGTTGAAGCCACCACATCAATCAGATTCATTTGTTGATTTCTAGTGGGTCTTCCCAAGTTAACCGTACTCAATTGATAGTCTATGAGCTGTATATCCCCTACCTCCTTTTCAATCATAGGCACGGCACATTCAACAACTATCTCCCCTTTATCTGTGAGTCTGGTAGAATGCAAAACTTTAGCCCTCTTCTTAGGCCTTTCCTGTTCAATCTCCTTCATCATGTCCTCCCAATTAAGAGGTTGAGGAGGTGTTCTAGCTCTCTTCTGGAAATCTAATTTCAACCATGTAGGAGCACTAGGAGTCATCATTATGGAAGAGGAAGCAACAACGGTAGAAGATGGCTGAATATCTACCTCAGGTTGAGAATCAACCTTTGCCTTTTCTTGTTGCTCCTGTAGCACATGCATCTGCACCAACTTCTCAGCCTCTTCTCTATCTCTTTGTTCCTATATTTTCCTCTCTTCTTCTTCTTTTCTCAATCTCTCCTCTTCCATCTGATCCTTCTCTACCTTTTCTTTCTCTAAGGCTTCTCTTTCCAACTGTTCTGCCTCTAAAGCTTTAAGTCTTGCAGCTTTGGCCTCTTCTTCTTTTTGCTTCCTTTCAGTTTCTTCCTTTTCTATCCTTTCCATTTCCAAGGCTATGATTTTCTCTGCCTTTTCCCTTTCTTCCTTAGCTTGCTGTTTCTTTACTAGCTCTTCAGCCTCTTTTTCTTTTCTTAGAGCTTCAGCTTCTTGTTCTTTTTGTCGAGCCTCCTCTGCAAGCTTCAATCTAGCAACCAGGGCTTCCTTTTCTCTTCGGTTTCTTGCTTTCTCCTCCTCGAGATCATGGATCTTCTGTATCAGTTCCAACTTATCATTTTCTGCCTTGACCTTGATCTCATGCTCTCGTTGCCTCATTTTCTCCTCCATTGTATTAGCTACTGTCCTTGTTTCAACTTCTTTTACCTTTGATTGCTGCTATTAAAGTAGAGCATCAACTTGCAACTTTGCCTCCATTTCCTTTTGTTTCTCCGTAGCAGCCCTTGCATCAAATTCTCTGGTAGCATCTTCAAACTATTTCCATTGTTCTTCCTGTGTAAGAATCTGCTCAACACCCTCCTTGATTCACTTGTTGGTTTACTACTTGGTTGTTCTTGGGATAGGAAAGTTGGTTGTTTTGTGTACTATTTGGAATATGGGTTGTTTGTGCCACTTGAGGTTTTCTTTGAGGCACATTTTGTGCATGCCATAGTGTTCTAGCATCAACTACTCCATCATTTGTAACATTCTTATTCTTTGCCCAAATATTAGGTTTATCGTTTGAACTATAGGGACTATCTTTTGAGTTGTTCAATTTAAGTACTCCCCTTTCAATGAGGGCTCTCTTAATATGTAACCGCTTTTCAATTATTTCTTCAAAATCTACAAGACATAACATAGTGAGGTTGTAGTTGATCTTGGGTAGGACATTTGAGATGAAGATGTCTACCAACTCCTTGTTGGGAATGGTCCATTTGCATCAACTAGCTTTGTGTCTCCATCATTGTAGGTAAGAGGTGAAGGACTCTCCTTGACTCTATTTGATTGTGGACAAACTTGTGATGGTGAAATATTTCTCTATGTTGAATGAGAAGTGGCTTATGATCTTGCTAGATAGTTCATCGAAGGTTTTAATTCTTGGTGATATATGGGAAAACCACTCCATAGCATGACCTATAAGGCTGCATGGAGAGAGCTTCATGAGGTAAGCATCATTGTTTTATACCTCCATACATGACACTGAGAAGTCTCGTACATGCTCTACTAGATATCCTTTTCCTTTGTACTTGTCAAACTTGGGTATTTCAAAGTTCTTTGGAAAAGGTAGTGTAGTAATGGAGTGATCAAATGGGAATGGATATATTTCTTGAAGGGTGTAGGTATTCTTTGTTTTCCCTACCTGCATGCTCGCTATCTTTTGTTCACTGCTGCTAGTTGTAGGTCTATCTATATTTTTGGTACCTTTGTTTGCAAGCCTTGCATGTAATAGCCTTGTTGTCCTACCTTTTTTTGGTCATAAGTTGGATATAATGAGGGTATTGAACCTTGGTAGATATTTTGAACATAGAGTGGGTTAGGTCCTTGTTGTGTGTAAGAAGGGTTAGCTCCTTGTTGTTGGGATGAGTTATATTGAAGGTTACCCCGTTGATGTGTTAATAGGACACCTTGTTGGTAGGGCGAATTGGGAAGAGTTCCCTATAGCACACCTAATTTTTGGTATGAACTATGTTGAAGGTTTTCCTAATGTTGCATTGGTGGGTTACCTTGTTGATGGAATGACTGGAGAAGGATGCTCTATGGTACACCTTGTTCCTGGGATAGACTATATTGAAGGTTACCTTGTTGGTAGGATGAATTAGGAAGGGTACCATGTGGCACACCTTGCTGCTGGGACATACTATACTAAAGGTTTACCTGATGGTCCATTGGTGGGTTACCTTGTTGATGGGACGATTGAAGAAGGGAACCCTATGGTAGATCTTGTTGTTGGGACAAACTATACTAAAAGTTACTATGTTGATGTGTTGTTGGGAAACCTTGTTGGTAGGACGAATTAGGAAGGGTGGCATGTGGCACACCTTGCTATTGGGATGGAATATACTAAAGGTTTCCTTGATGGTGCATTGGTGGGTTACCTTGTTGATGGGATGACTGAAGAAGGGTACCCTATGGTACACCTTGTTGCTGGGACAAACTATACTAAAGGTCACCCTGTTGATGTGTTAGCAGGACACCTTGTTGGTAGGATGAATTGGGAAGGGTACCATGTGGCACACCTTGTTACTGGGACAGACTATACTGAAGGTTTCCTTGATGGTGTGTTAGCGAGTTACCTTATTGATGGAATGACTAAAGAAGGGTACCTTGCAATACACCTTGTTGCTAGGATGGACTATACTGAAGGTTAGTATTTTGATGCATTGGCGGGACACCTTGTTGGTAGGATGAATTGGGAAGGGTACTATGTGGCACACCTTGCTGCTAGGATGGACCATACTGAAGGTTTCCCTGATGGTGCATTGGAGGCTTACCTTGTTGATGGGATGAATGAAGAAGGGTACCCTACAATACACCTTGTTGGTGGTACTGATTTGGAAGGGGACCCGGTGGTCCACCTTGTTGGTGGTACTGCATGTTTTGGGAAGGGTCAACATTCAAAGTGTTTTGAGGTACATATTGTCTAGGAGGTGGATTGATGTTTTATGGTACATACTAAGATGGAACTCCTTGATATTGTTGTGCTACTACCACTTGTTCGATCTATGTTGGTTTTCTATACATTGGGTTTCCATGGGTTGACCCATTTTTTGTGAGAATACAGGTGGCATGTTTGGAATTTTTATGGGTTTAGATATTTGTCTCACAACTAAGTCATTAAAGTCTATTGGTAGTTTAGCACCACTCTCTATGTTAACTTGAAGAAGTATGAATTTGGGTCCTTTCTCAACAATCTGTCCATTAGTCTGAGCATTTTGGGGTCTTTGGAATATTGAAATAGTTCATCATCATTTATTTCCTCATCAGTGTCTACCTCCTCCATGACTACTCTTTCTGGGTCTTGGTTGTTTTGTTCTATCACTTCTTGTCATTTATGGTTTAGTTCTTCCTCACTAAATGTTTCTCTATGCGTGGGTCTCTTTTGGGGTGTTTCAAGGTCACTTGGCCTATAGCTCCATGGGCCACCTTCATTGTTTGTGTTGTTCATTGGTGGGATGTTGGTGTTGTTCTTATTTTCTTCCATGTTCTTCCTATGTTGTGATCTTATAGTTGTCATAAAAAACTGCCAAGATTTTGCGAACGTTTTCGTGACTCCTAGCTATGGAAAAAGAATGCGTTTGTTTGGATTTTTTGTTTTTAAGAAAAATGAAACTAATTTTGTTTTCTAGTTAAATGCATTAGATCTATAGGTGGTTGGTCCATGGAAAAGCATAAATAGAAATTTTCTATTCAATTTTGATGGGTGTGATATCTTCTCAAGATGTACCCTTTGGAAAACTTTAGAGTAGGACGGTTCTTCAAAAGACTGAGTATGGATTTTTGCTTAAGGATTTTTCTCTTGCCAGAGATCATGAAGGGTGTATATCTATTTCCATGTAGGAGGTGCTAACATGGGTCTTCCAGTTGCTAGGTCTGCTTTCTCTTCCTCTTTATCTAAGATATTCATTTTGTTTCTCCACTAGTTGGGTGTTCCATTTTTCTCAAATATGAAGGTCCTTAAACTACTAATGATATCAGTTTGTTCAACTTCAATGTGTGTGAGACTTGGTTGTAGGATTGGTGCTATAAGATTCAGTTGTTGTACCAGAGCAACTGGTTGCCAAAAGGTCATATGGTGGAAGTGTGGATGTTTTGATATGGTTTATTATGAAGATCAAGACCCTAAGGTTTGAGTGTTGTTTGGAAGTGACACTATCTTTGGAACTCAAAATGAAAAGGGATCTAGATTGATATTTCACTTCTTCTCCTAGAGGATATGTTGTAGAAAAGATTACTTGAACTATCTGCGAGTTACAAGTAACTGTTGATATCTTAGAAGTGTGAGTGATGGAATAATCTAGGTTTGTTGGTTTTTATCCTATTTTCCAAAATTAGGATGGAATGTGAATAGTGGATGAAGGAATATATGACTTATCTAGGTTTTTGATTGTTTCATTTTAACAATGATCTTGTAAGTAGATTTGGTTCATTTTCTTATTGTCAATAGGATAGAGCAGAATTTATGGTTTATGAGAAAAAGTGACTGACTATCAACAAAATCCACTAGTACAAAAACAATAATAAACTACTGAAAAAACTACCAAAGACTGCTTATAAATGACTATAGTTGGGTACATGACCACTAGTAGTTTATTTCCAATCATATATAACGTGACCAGATTGATGACTAAGCCATTTTTAGTCATTTATTGGTTGTTTTGATTGATCGATTTGGTAGTATATTTAGTCGTTGATTTGGTCATTCATTGATGTGATTTGGTCACTTATTTAGTCACTTTTTTTCCACTAATATATTTAGTTGTTGATTTAGTCATTGATTGTTGTAATCCGGTCACTTATGTAGTCATTTTTTATTCACTAATATATTTAACTGGACACTTATTTAGTTATTGATTTAGTCATTGATTGTTGTAATATGGTCACTTATTAGTTGTTCATTTAGTCATTGATTGTTGTAATTTGGTAGTATATTTAGTCATTTTTATTCACTGATTTCATTGGTCATAAAGTCATATTTATTCACTGTTCATTGATTTATGTCAATTGGTAGTATATTTAGTCAATTTAATTATTAATTGATGCCAATTAGTAGTATATTTAGTCATTTTAATTGACTGATATTTGAGGATTTAAGCATAAAATATAGAAATACACATCAATCATCAATTGCACACAATAAGACATCCATTGAGAAGGAAAAATTGGTGAACTTTATTAATGAAAGAAAGGTGGTCTAGTTACAGCTTACAAATAGAGTGTTACAATTGTTGTTTTTAGTCACAAGACTCAAAATTTGAGTTACTATTATAGAGAAATGATTGAAAGAAAGAAACTTCTCCAAAATTATTTTGCAATGATGGAAACACATGATTGAAGCCCTTCAATGCGAGCACATGCCCCTTTCATCTCTTAAAAATTCTACAACATGGGAAATATTCCTGGAGCAAGTTGTAACGTGTAGAATCCAAGGAGAGTGTTGATCGTGTCCCATATATGAAGCTCTCTCCTTCAATGCAATAAACAATAACCCAACTAGAATATTTCCTCCTTTATATACATAATGACATTTGATATGAGCAACAGGGTGCTGCCTTTTCTGCCATGAATGAAGCCATGCCTCAATACAACCAACAAAATTAATATTAGTATTAATTCAAAAAGAATAAAAGTACATTGTATATTGCAAGTTTACAAAAGAAAGTCCAAACACAACAAAAACATAAATCAATTAAAAAACTGTAGCCTTAAACAAAGTGTTCAACATAGGCCTGAAATATGCATTTTGAACCCTTGATTTTAGAACCTTGTTCAAAGTTTAAGAAAGGTGATATGCTCAGATTATAGAATGAAGTTTACATTATAGAATGAAGGCTATCAACATTAAACAGACTGGAACAATATTATCAATAAAAATTTCCTGGAAACCAAGCCCAAGAATTCCATCAGACTTAATTAGACAACAAAAATGTCAACCCTGGTTCATGTGTTGTCTGAGTAAAGACCTGCACCATGGAAGAATATATTTATACATAAATTCCAAATTAAGTTGATGAGAAAAGATCTTTGATATCCAAGCGGGAAGCCTTAACATCCAAAAATTACTAACCTGATGTTTCACAAGTTTCCGAACTGTGACATCATCTTTACTTAAGAAATCAGATATTGATCCACTGCCATATGGAATCTCATAGGATTCTCCTTCACAAACAAAAAATGATATATATTATTTTTGTACCAACTTCCTTAATATCCCCATGTAAGCAGACTCAACTAAGTTAGGTTGGGGGTTTGAAGTAGAGTACCATCTTCTTGGTATGTGCTTGACTTTGATGACTCATCTTCTTGGTATGTGCTTGAATTTGATGACTTGTATCTTGAATGAAAATAGCAAGCTAGCTGCACTGTAAAATCATTTTTAATCATTGTTACAAAAATAATTACAAAATCCTCTTTAATTAAAATAACCCTTCTAGATATTTCAGTTAATTTCTAAGAGAGCTAGTTTTACTATCCAAACAAACATCAATCTATTTACTGTATATAATTTCCCAAAATTCAGAATTTGAATGTAATGAAACTAACCATAATTACCAAAGATTTGACACCAAAATATAGTGCAAAATGAATTGTTTGGAAAAATGCCTCAAAGAGATGTACTCTCATGGAATGAAATGATATGATTGCAGAATGTGCACAAAATGGATTTTGCAAGGAATCACTCAAAATATTTGAATTAATGAAGCACTTTGGAACACCAACATTGTAAGCTTTGCTTGTGTTTTAGATGAATGCAATCATTCAAGTTTAGTGGATGAGGGTTGCACATACTTCACATGTCATTAAACCTTATTGCATTACATTGATAGTTGATCATTAGGTGTGCATGGTTGACCTCCGTGCCTGTGTTAGCTATCTTGAGGTCATCCTAAACATTATTACTGAGATTCCAGTTAAACCTTTGGTTCTTGTGGATCATATATGAATTTGGGTTGAGTATTCCAGCAACACTACTTTTTTAGTTGGATCTGAAACATGTTGCAACTTATGTTCTTCTCTAAAACATTTGTGCAAAAGTAGGCAGGTTTGGTGAGGTTAAAATAGTAAGGAGATTGATGAAAGATAGATGAATTAAAAAGATACCTGGATGTATTAGATTAAAGGGCATAAATGGGTACATGATTTTTGTGTAGGAGACAAATCACATCCACAAACATGGGAGATCTATGCAAAATTGGATAAATTGGCTTGGAAAATGAAGGAAGTACGATATTTCCAGATTCAAGACCTTTACTCAATGTTGTGGAATAGAAGAAAAAAGAATCATTTATCTGCCACCATAGTGAAAAGTTAGCAATTAAATTTGGTTTGTTAAACATGGCCCTTGGTACAAATATTAGAGTTGTTAATAACCTTCGAGTATGTTATGATTTTCACACTGCATCTAAATTCATCTCCAAGATTGTTTCAAGAGAAATTGTTCTAAGAGATGTGAACCATTTCCATCATTTTAAACAAGGACAATGTTCTTGTGGGGAATATTGGTGATGCTAAATGAAACAATCTGAAAAATAGGCTTACACTATAATAATGTGCACTACATCATATATCCAGTAATAATGAAGGGACATCCATCAAAGCATAACAACATGGATTTTTTTTTGTCATATGTTGTAGTTACAAGTGCCTTGCTAGACATACATGAAAATGTGGAAGCAATATACACAAGGCAAGCAAAACGTTTCAAAAAAATGCCTCAAATAAATCGTGATCCTTGTGGTGATGTGTGATGTTATTGCTACACCACATCGTTATTGATCGACCTTTGTGATAATGCAGGATGTTACCACTACACCACACCATTATTGCTCGGCCTTCGTGGTAATGTGTGATGTTACTACTACACCACACCGTTATTGCTCAACCTTCATGATAATGCATGATGTTACCGCTACACCGCACCATGTCTTCTTGGCTCTTGCAGTATGGAGATATTATGAAACTTGTCACAATAGTCTTATGAAACTTGTCACAACCATCTACTACCTTAACAAAAAAGTCTTATGAAACTATCCTATAGGGATGACAGTCCCAAGAAACATGTAAATGGTTACACCAATAAATAGTTAACTAGAAACCATGAATTTTCAATGCATAATGGAGAATATACAAAGAGTTAAGTCAATGAGAAAAATCCTTGGAGAATTTTCATCAAAAGTATGACAATCTAAGAGTTCATAGTAGAAAATAATATACACTCAAAAATCTAACACTCATAAGAATAAATTCATAAGAGAATATATGCAAGAGAATGAAAAGACACTGATATGGAAGGGTAGTTGGTAGAGTTGAAGAATCAGACTTGTAGTGAGAAGGTAGGGAGAACAATGTAATTTACAGTCTAGAGCATCATGGAAGTTTCTCAGGTGACTATATTTGGGCAAGGAGAGAACTTAGTGACAACATTACCATCAAAACAATAAGGATACTCAAAACCCTACCAAACCCTAGGGCCTTTTTCATCACCTTGTAGAGATCTCAAACATGCATGAAAATATTTCACAAATACTAAAATCATCTCTATTTTTGATGATCACAAAAAGTAACAAAAAGTAACAAAAAATTAGATTTACAAGTGATGAAAAGAAGTACATGGAAAGTACATTATGCTGAATTTATTAAAAAAAAAATCTTAACTATTAACTATCCAATACAATCTAACAAAATACAAATATACAATGAAATATTATGATTAACAAAATGATAATTTTAACGGTTATCTTAAGGTAGACAAAAACAAATTGTGCAAGTGAGAAATAACACACTTAGATTATTCTGAAGAAATAACATTTTCATTTACATCATTTTCAAGCAACAGTTTTTTAGATCCGTCTAGTTGTACAAAAAACAAATCAAATCTACAATGATCTCAAAGGTCTGAAGGTTTAAAAATATGATATTTTTTAGATCTATTCTTGGGTGTATCCTACAAACTTCATCATAGAAGGATGGGTCATCACCTCATTTAGACCTGGATGTGGAACTGCCTTTTCTATTTCCATAGAATCCAAAATAGGCCTAACAAATGCTAGAAGAAATAACCCTGTAAACACACAAAAGGAAAATCTAAATTAGTAGTAATTTACTAATTTTCATTCAACTTCTCTGTAATCATTTTAAGTACCCAATTCTATTGTACTTTAAAGATTTATAATATGAAGCTTAGCTATTAAAATAGCTTAAATAATTTTAAGTTATAAAACTGATAAATAGGCTTTAGCAATTCAAAAAAAAATCCACTTCTAAAATTTTAAATATCTTTACTATATCTATTTACCATTGTTAAAGAGTTGCAAATTGTGAATTGTCCTCTACCCTATAGGAATGATAAAGGAAGAACACTATCAAACAGTGATTGAATCATAAAAAATAGTCCAAAAATAATGAAAGTTACTGTCAAATGGTGACAAAGATCTGTCCTCTAAGTCAATTGCACATGGTGATTGAGAACATAGTGAGTAAGAAGTAAAAAAGCACTGGATCATAGCACTACAAAATGGTCATGAGTTATGTAATGAACTTCATCATTATTTTGATCACAAAGGAGATTGAGATAAGAACCAACATACTGATGTGCACAAAGAATGTTCATGGAGTGTAAACTTCCTTACAAAGCAATTACCACAACAGAGTTTGAAAGGAATCACACTTGTTATTTTATGTTGATATGGATATGTTCTAACCTATAGTTAATTATTGTAGCATAATATATAGGCTAAATAGTTGTTCATATACCATTGTTTGAAATTTTAAATTGCTATACCTTATTCTAGGAGCAAATCATAGGGGGAGTCTATACATAAGACACCATTGTTTCAAATTCAAAATTGTTGGCTCTTTCAAAATTGTTTGCTTCATTTATTTGATCTAAGATAACCTATTGTAGAGAAGATTCTCTCAAAATCATAGTAAAATCCTTTATTCTGGGATGATTGTTCAAAATCTTTCCCATCATAATAATGAACAAAAGCATTAGTCATTAACCTGAACTTTGCAAGAGTTTCATCAAATTCTACTTTTTCACTCTCTTTTCTATTCTGAATTTTATTCCCAATTTCATCCATGAAGAAATTCCTCAACCTGTAGATCCTGCTGTTAGCCATAAATTTACCAAGTGTCGAGGATAGCTTTGAGTTTTTAGCCAATTAGCAATTGACAAAATTCATCCTTATCGGATTCTAATCTAGTAAGGATGAATTTTGTCAATTGTTGCTTGGGTAAAAACTCAAAGTTATCCTCAACACATGGTAAATTTATGGCTAAAAATAGGATCTAAAGGTTGAGGAATTTATTCATTGATGAAATTGGGAATAAAATTCAGAATGGAAAAGAGAGTGGAAAATTAGAATTTGATGAAACTCCTGCAAAGTTTAGGTTAATGACTGATGCTTTTGTTCAATGTTATGATAGGAAAGATTATGAACAGTCATCCTAGAATAAAGGATTTTACTGTGATTTTGAGAGCATCTTCTATACAACAAGTTATCTTAGATCAAATAAATGAAGCAAGCAATTGTGAAAGAGCTAGCAATTTTGAATTTGAAACAATGGTGTCTTATGTATAGACTCCCCCTATGATTTTTAGCTAGAATAAAATATAGCAATTCAAAATTTGAAACAATGGTACATGAACAAATATTTAGCCTATATGTTATGCTAAAACAATTAACTACAGGCTAGAACATATCCATATTAGCATAAAATACTAAGTGCAATTCACCTCAAACTCAGTTGTACCTAAGTATGATAGTACTTGATTGTTGGAGGCATGGATGTGTTTAGTGGTGTTTTCATTGATGTCAACACTATACAGGTTGTTGCATATGGTATTTGTATAGTTGAGATACTGTAGAAATGTTTAGAGTATATGGAGCTATATTTATGAAGTTGTAGTTGTGAAGTAGTATTGAAGTGTGTTATGATTGTGCTCCAGTATTATGATCTAAATTTCTCCTATGTTGATCCTATGCCTATTCAGATATGTAAGTGTGTTCATAAGCTTCAATGGATAACATATCCCGAGTTTTAGCTTCTGGTTTGATGGAGAGTAAAATATATGTTCATTGGTGTGAGAACTGGTTTGGCAGAACTATTTGTCTGTGGATTGGGAGAGATGTTTTGGTTCCACAATCTTCTGATATTTGGTTTCAGATCTTGCAAATCTGGGAGATGTTTCTTAATGATGGTTTTTATGTTTTGAAAAAACTGCTTGTGTTTTGGTGCTTTGAAAGACCTACTCTAGAGCTCCTTTGTTTTGTTGGTTGGTCTGGTTGAACTGTTGAAGAGGTTCTCTATGAATGAAGTTTGATGTATTTTCTATGGATGTATTTGAAGTGTTCTTAGAGATGGAAATATGTCTAGTGAAGCATATTGAATGATCCACGTGCGATCATCTTGCTAGAGATGTGTGTACTTCAAAGATCATTGGTGTTTTCATTAGGTTTGGACGACCTGGTGTCTACACATTACATTAAGTTGTTGCATCAATTTTAGGAAGTGTGTGATTGATCTAAGATCTTGTTTGGGTCCTAAATTAAATATGTAATTGGTCCTCTCTTATTCTTATCCACCGTGGGAATTTTGAGTAGCTGAACTTGTTTGAATCTGTAAATGAAATTGTATAACCGACCATGGAGAATGTTTCTAGGGTTGAAGATGGTATAAAAGCAAATCAAGTTGTACCGAATTGTTATCCATCCATCATCATTCGATGCAAGTAAGAGAAGTGTATGAAAAAGTGTGAAGCAGAGTGTGCAAGAGTGAGTTGAGGTAACTGTACTTTAAGGTGTTAGATTCCTGAAAGTAGTGAGTTGATGGTATCTACAATATTCTGAATAGGTTGTGAATGTGTGGAACCCTAGTGGTGGATCTTCATTTATCCCTTTCTATTTTTTAGTAGGCAGTGAGCCTCTTTTTGGACAGTGAGCCATTCTTAAGGTAGTGAGCCCTTAATTTGGGTAGTGAGCCTTTGTATCTAGGTAGTGAGCCTTTGTATCTAGTATTTCATTACTATTATATTGTGAGTTAATCCTCACCATGGTTTTTCCAGCATTGGGTTTTCCACATAAATCTGGTGTCTTTGGTGTTTGCATTCTGTTATTTTCTTTTCATGTTCACACTTAATTACAAATTGAAGATAAAGTGGAATTGATTAAGTTTAGAATTAAAGTAATTTGATACAACTGATTCACCCCCCCTCTTAGTTGTCTTGTACATTTCAAAAATTGGTATCAAAGCTCTGGTTCCTAGGTGAAAATCTTAACCGCTTGAGGTAGATCAGATGGCGCACAAGTTGCAGCTTACTAGTTTTGATGGAGCTGAGTATAGTGACTGGAAAGAACATATGCAAAGTTATTTGGTTTCAATTGGTTTCAATACCTAGAAATATGTGGAGACAAATTATGTTAAAACTATTGTTGTTCTGTCCTCTGCTAATGAGATTGTAGCCTATGAGGAGAATGGAAGAGCAAGGTATGCTATCTTCAGTGCTCTATCTAGAAATGAAAGAACAAAAGTTATTTCTCTAGCTACTGCTCATGAAGTATGGACAAAATTGAAAGATATTTATGAAGGGAATGCTAGAGTAAAGTTGTCAAGGAAACTAACTACTAAATGAAAATTTGAGAACTTGAGAATGGAAGATGGAGAAGACATTGCAAGCTATTATCAGAGAGTTGAACTTATAGCGTCTAAAATAAAGAATCAAGGTGGTACCATGTCAAATGAAGATATGATTGAAAATATCTTGATGACCCTACTAGACAATTACAGTGAAAAAGTATCTACTCTTGAAGAACAATATGATCTAAAGATGTTTACTAAGGAGTATTTATTTGGTGTCTTGACTTTATTCGAGATGAGAAAATTTACAAGAGAGAAAGAGAAGACTAAAACAACCTTTAAAGCATTGAAGATAAGAGATGACCTAGATGATGAAGATGATACAGAAGATTTGGAAGAAAATTTCACAAGGAAATTGAAGAAAGGTACTGGTAAATACAAAGGTAAGTTTCACTTTAAGTGTTTCAATTGTGGAAATATTGGTCATTATGCACTAAGATTTCCTAATAGAACTACACATAAGAAGAACAAGGACAATAACAATAATTCAAAGATAAGAAGGATAAGAAGTTCAAGAAGTTATATTATGTCAAAGAAGATGCAAGAATTTTTGATGATGAATCTGACTTTGAGGAGGATAAGGATGAATGCTTATTTCTAGCTCTGGGAAATAAAGTTGTGTCTATTCCAGAGAGCAACAAGAATGAAACAAAAGTTACTCTGGTGACTAATTTTCATGCTAGACAAGATGAAGAATTTTGGGTAATTGACAACGGATGTTCAAATCATCTGACTAGAGATAAGAGTAAGTTCACTAAACTTGAGAAGTATGATGGAGGTATAGTCATATTTGGAGATGACTATGGTGCTAAGATTGTTGGTAAAGGAACAATTAGTTTTGATGGAAAACATAATAATGACAGTGTCTATTATGTGAAGGGTTTAAGGCATAATCTCTTAAGTGTTGGAGAGATGTGTAGCAAAGGTTTTAAGCTTGTTTTTTAGGATAACACTTGTGAGATGAGACAAGGATCAGGAACTATGGTAGCAGCTGGAAGAACTCATGGAAACATCTATCAACTTAAAGGTGGTGATGGTCAGTGTTTTGTTTCTCAAATTAATGAGAGTTGGATCTGGCATCATAGGATGGGACATGTGAATTTTGATAATCTGGTCAGGATTTGTTCTAGGGAAGTTGTCAGAGATCTTCATAGAATCACAAAGCCTTTGAATTCAATTTGTAGGAGTTGTTAGTTGGGAAACTAGACAAGAAACGGTTTCAAAGGAAAGGAACAATCTTCTATTAGAATGTTAGAAATAATTCATACATACCTTTGTGGTCCTACAAGAATGAGAAGCCTAAATGGTGACAGGTACTTTATGCTTTTAATTGATGATTTCTCTAGGATGACATGGGTTACATTTCTTAAAGAAAAATCTCAGGATCTTGATAGATTCGAGGTGTTTAAGGAAAGAGTAGAAAATGAGGTAAACCTGAGAATTAAATGCTTAAGGTCTAATAGAGGTGGAGAATTTACATCTGGTGATTTTAAAGCATTCTGTGAAGAAAATGGCATAAAGAGACATTATTCTACTCCTAGAACCCCTTAACAAAATGGATTTGTAGAAAGAAAGAATTGGATTGTTCAAGAAGCTGCTAGAACTATGATGAAAGAAGAAAAAGTTTCTAATGTGTATTGGAGAGAAGCAATCCACACTGTTGTCTACATTCTGCAATCCACATATATTATCCTAGCTTGACCCCATCCATCCCTATCCCATCCATAAAGAAAGGCTGCATAGCTCTTAGGTTCTGGAATCTCAACAAGCATGTGGCCCTCTCTATGCACTATGTTCTGGTTCACCAATACAATAATGGAACACCAAAGTGGCTTGCTTCCTGGTATCGTGCTCTTCTAGATCAGATGGAAGACCCAGTTGATTAAACCTGGTATCTTAATGCCCTGACTCTAACTGCATACATAACCTTACTCTGAATGACTAAAGTAGTTCCAAACTCAAAATCCCAATCATGTGCACTCTGCCTACATATGAAAGCTTCTTGAGTGCCCCTTAGAATAGTAAGG
Organism: Sequoiadendron giganteum; assembly: GCA_007115665.2. Classification (NCBI taxonomy): domain Eukaryota; kingdom Viridiplantae; phylum Streptophyta; class Pinopsida; order Cupressales; family Cupressaceae; genus Sequoiadendron; species Sequoiadendron giganteum. The sequence goes on from CM021100.1 coordinate 590,703,995, forward strand.
CTTTACTCGCTCGTAGGAGATTTCATAACATGAATTATAAGTTGCTCCCTCACTTGACATCAAGTCATACATTTCACACTCACTTGCCTACACTCTCTATCTATTTTTGAGGGATAGAACATTTCTTCATGTATGCGCTCGACCGATAGGTTAGGTTAAGGGGAATAGAGCATTTATGCATTCGGCTCTGTTCCCATATCTCCTTCCTTTTCATTAGTGGTGTTGGTGGTCATAATGTCAGCATACCAGGTTGTTCTTTAGCACTTGCTCATGTAATACCCTATCTATTCTTATTACTTGAATAAGGAGGCGAGAAAAGGACATTCTCTATCTCTACCAATATAGATAGGGCTAGCCAGGTTGTTATATCATGCATATGTAAGTAAGAAAGCGAGCTTGTTGGGGTATTTATCCATATAGCTAGTAGGAATGCATTCCATCTAGTGCTATAAAAACATGTTGCTTCATGACGTAGTGGTGGAGAAAGTACCATTCGTTATAGCTGGTTATTTTCTGATCTGTCTGGTCATTATAGCAGTTCCTTCCCTATCTTTCAGGTGAGAAATTTCTCGATAGTTTTGTTGACTCATGTCTCCTCCTCTCGGGATGGGTGGGAGATGTAATTAGCAGAAATGATTGTTTTTAGAGGCCGCCCACTAGATATTACATCATATCATACTAAGGGGACCAATTATGATGTATGTAAGGCTCAAGCACTATCTATATGGATGGGGAGAAATAAGTGGGTGGAAAAAAAAGGGAGAGAAGACTAGAGAGAGAAGGACCTTTATGTATGCGTTGGTCGAGGGTCATTCAATTCATTTATGCATTGATTGGTTTAGGGTCCAACATTCATTCTCTCACGTCCTTCCCTCTGGTAGGCTAATTGATATTGAAGTGGGAACTGCCTCCCTTTCTCGTAGATCATAGGGGATTGATCTTGATCTATTCAATTGGGTAGATCCAATCAACATCTATGGGCCCAACTAACTCATGAAATATTCTTGCGGGAGATAGATGAGAAATAGGAAGGATAATAACTAGGAGATTATACTACTCCTCCTATCGGGAGAGTCCCTAAAGTAAGGTCCTACCGAGCGAGTGCATCATTTTATCCTTGGGAAAAAGCGATAGGAGAGGTCAAGATGGGAAAGCCTCTGTGAGAAAGGAAGCAGAAGAACTCAAACTCTCCCATTGTATCGATCGAGTACCTCAAGGCCCTTACTTTATGAGTGAATAGAAAACCAGTCGGAAAAGCTACTTATGTATGGCCGATCGATAGCATACAAGTACCAAGCAAGATGGATGGAAGGAAGGGGTGGGCAATCAACCGATACCCTAGTAGTATATTCATGCATGAGATACCGCTAGTGATATGCAGGAGGAAACCTATAATGGCTAGGGTTGAGAGCGTGAATAGAGGATATAGCTCTGATTCAGTCAAGTGTGCATGATCTATCTAGTGAGAGAGAACTCTCACCTTAGGTAGGGGCTGGGTCAACTATATCTCCATGGGTGAATAAATAGGTAGGGATAGAGAGATGGAGAGTGGAATTTTTTCTATGTTTGATGCTTGGAGAAGGGGGGAGTCATTTTTGATTGGATTGAAACCATGAACTAGAAGGAAGGGGAATGACTATAGATATTCCATGCATGAATCGAGGAACGAAGATATTCTCGAAGACCCTGGTAGATAGAGAATTCATGACATTCTATATCCCAACCAAGAGCTTTTATTCAGTTCAGCCTCTGATGTTTAAAAAAAAATTAGTTAGGGTATACATTAGTACAATAGGGGGCTGATGATAGCTCCAACAAGGGCATTATTGAACTCATTACAAAGCCGGTCGGATAATCTATTTAGTAGTTAGTAGCTGGAAATTAATTTCTTCATCGCAATCTATCAATCGAGGCTCAACAGTCGAGTGGGGGTGGGTGGGAGGCCCTCTGGCACTATTATTGGCAGCCCCCCTCTATATAATCATGGGTGGAAGGCCTTTCACCCCCCACCCATCCCCACACACGTTGGCCCCACCCCAACCAACTAAAATTATTGGGTGGGAGGGCCCCTACTATTCTAAGGGTTTGAGGCCCTAGAGTCATATTACGTAATAGATTGATTCATGTGGGGATGGGGGGAGATTAGTTGGCCATCAACCTCCCATGAGAAGAGGAGGGAAATCCATGAACCTTTCTGGGGGTTGGGGAGATGGGCTATCCACTTGTATATCCTTCAATCCATCAACCTTTCTATCTGGGGACTGGGCTTAGCCGGAAGTGGTGCATCTACTCCTCCTAAGCATACCGCTCCCTACCCCATCAGACCCATACCAATCCTAACTAATTTCTCTACCAACTGATCCCCCACCCCTACTTTCTCTACCAATCTACCCCCCATCCCTACCTACTTTATCTACCGACCTACCCCATTAGACCCATACCACCTACCTGAACCTAACTACATTCTCTATACTGCTAAATTGCTAACCAATGCTATCCGTTGAGGTTGATGGATTAATTTTAGTTAGTGTTGTGAACTACAATAATGGCCATTCTATAGCCTCCCACGAATATAATATACCTCCACTATAGTTCCCACCCACCTAGTGGGGTCGGCCGCTATAGGTAGGGGGGTCGTTATGGTTCATTAGGGCCCTTTATTGTTTCATGGCCTCTTCCCACCCATCCGGGTCACTAGCATAGGGGTGGATGGGATAGGTGGGGGTGGTTAAGGTTGAGAAGAGTCTTGGTGGTTTGGTTCACTGGGGGTCTGTTACCTATAGAATCTTCAGTCCAACAAATCCCCCATAGAATTGTAGGGGTTGGACAAGCCACAAGCCTTTTTAATCCCCGAAAATAAGATCTCGCAAAGCCCAAACCAAATCTCGTAATATTGGGTAGAGGGCCCTCTACTTGTAAATTATCAGTTCATAATTCCTAATGAACTACTGTCCATAGGTACGATTGAACTTACACATTCTTATTTCTTGCCAACAATAAAATCTACTGAGATTGGAGCATCTACCCGAGAGCTACTATTCCTGGGTGGGTGGGAAGATATAGTTGGTGGGCGGATAAAAGTAGAATGCAATGTAGAAGCTCAGAGATCATAGATGTAGGTTAATCCTTTTTGGTACTTGTTCGAAAGAACCTCTGGGAAGGAGATCTCAGTTTGTTAAGTCTTTAAAGTTGGCTATTGAAATGCGCCCGATCAAGGATCCATGGATCACAAACAGAGGTCTATGTACGAATGCCCTCAATCCATACTAAGAAGAGAGATTCAATTCACTAGAATATAGAAGAGCAACATTATGATGTAAATTCATTATCTTAGAGAAGGAAAGGTTGCCTTTCCATTCATTCTCGGTTAAGCCTCTGATTCTCAAGGTGTTGGCATTATCACTTGGGAACTATTGTGCTCGATCGTGCTTCACATTTATGCTTCATTCAACAGTTAAATAGTCATTCACTCACTCTTAGTAGATGGAAAGACTCCCCAATTCACTCATTCTTGTTCATTCTCCTAGAATGATAGGAATATGGCTCTTCCTTCGCTATAGCCGATCAGGGAGTAGCATTCCCAAAAGATAGGAGAGGGAGAGTAGCACTAGGTCGAAGGTATTTGGTGCCCCAAAGAGCTATAGAAGATAGTCCTCTCCAGATGGATATGGATAGGGATGATTGGTTAGGCTACTCTCCCTAGACCCAACCAGCTCTCACGTGACAGCAGAGGCCCCTTTCTATCCATTGGGCAATGGATCGCCCTTTTCCAATGAACCCTAAATTCTGACTTGAGGCCCCTTAGAATAGTAGGAGGTCGGTCCCAAAGGGCGGGTGGGGATTCTAGTTTTTGGGTGGGGAGGAGTTGCAGTTTCAAGAATTATAGCTATAGTGTTGATTTCTCCAAACATTCCAAATCAGACCTACGTTCTTACTGGAATAAATTCAATGAGCACTTCGTCATCAAAGTGCCCATCTCTGGCATCAGCCATGGGGATTGGTGGATACAATAGCCAATCAATGAATGGGAAGGTGTATTTCTTCTCTGAGACATCATCATTTTGGGATCACCAACCCCATCGGGGGAGTGGGAAGATATAGGGGCCTTGGGGCAAGCTGTTGGTCGAACGGGTGTCTAATACATCATGATGTACCTCTTGCACTTAAGAGGGGGGAGTAGGGTGGTGAGAAAAGAGAGAAAACATGTTTGATACATAAATTACCCCCAGGGAACCCAACGCGAGGAAGGAGAACCCCTACGATCTAGTCGGGCATTTGTTCATTATTCTCAAACAAACTAGCCTCAAAACTAGAATTCTTGAATGTGCCCTACCGAATAGTAGGGGCCCACCCAACCCACTATATAGCCTCCCACCCACCATGACCCCTTAGAATAGTAGGGGCCAACAACCTTTCACCACTTATACCTACCAACCAACCCCACCTTTCACCTACTATTATTCCTCCCAACCTACCCCCCTTAGAATAGTAGGGCTCCAACCAACCATCACCTAAAACAAAGTCACCTATAGGGGACTTTATCTATTACATATATAGGCTAGGCCATAAGGGGGTGGGGATTCAATCCAGCCTGATGATTAGGTGGCTATCCCTGTGGCGGCCATGTCTCCCAAATTGAATCAGTACATATGGATCTACCTTCTTGCACACTTAAACTTAATGGTCACCACTGCAAAATAGAACTATAATGACTCAAGGCGGAGGCAAGTTTCGGGTCGAATAATCTAACTCCCAGGGGGGGTGGATGACTAAGCAGTACCCAGTCCTCTCTAAATTTTCTTCCACCAGTCGGATGAATAGAAAATAGTTGCACCTCGTATATGAGCCCTCAAAGAAACAATGGCCAAACTATCATGGTACAGTGCCACCACCTGAATTGGATTTTCCCACACCAGAAAATCATGGGTGTCACAGATATGGCCAGTGGAAAAAATAATAAAAGAATTTGGTTGATGGATGTTCCCTCTCGACCTGATTCATCAGGCCATAGCCCAAAAAAGATAAGCATTTTCTGCCCATCGCCCCTCCAACTTATCCCTTATAATAGAGTAGGGAAAATTGGTTGAATGGTCAAAAAAGGACAAGTCCACATTCTGAAGAAGGTGACCTAGTATGTCAATTCCTTGCACATGTTGACCTTGCCTCAATTTTGTATTTATATTGGGGGGATCAACATGCGACAACTCACCCTGTCCTCTCCGAGGAGATTCTGGATCAATACCGACTGCCAAAGAAAATACCTAATTGGGCCCTCCAGTGGCCCTAGTGCTTTCTATAAAATTGAGTGGTTGAAGGGTGGGTGATTCTATTTGTGGTAGTGGGGACGTGGGAGTCTCGGCCAGCCACATGTGAAATATCATAAAGGCTAGCAATAATATCAGAGAAAACCAAAGTGGGGGGCCCCACATTGTGTATAAGGGAGCAATTGATATTTTGAACACTAGTGCCATGGAAAATCCTGCGAAAAGGCAATCCGCTATTTTAAACAAACATAGATTGTGATATTTTGCATGTACGATAATATAAAAACTGATCAAAATGGGTGTGAATAACATGAGAAAAATGGGTGCAAATTCCATCATTGTAGTATATCGTCCTTGCCTGATTACGAACGATTGTTTGCATCTCATTATCTCATTTGATGGGTCTAACGAGTGAGTGCACTAAGCTATTTTGGTTGGTTGGGATTTGATCCAGCCATAGGTTCCCCTACGGCTACCTTGTTACGACTTCACCCAAATTGAAGACCCCACTGTGGTATGTGCCAATAGGATTAAACCCAACTATCCAGCTATCTTAGTAGGGGTAGGGCCACCCCTACCTCTACTATAGTGGTGGAACACAAAGAGCACCCTACTATAACTATAGTAGCATCTCCACCCACCCCTCTACTATAGTTGGCTATAGGGCCCTCCTCCCCCACCTCCGCCCACTATGGATAGTAGGGCTCTGCCCACTATAGATAGTAGGGGGATAGGGGTGGGGGTGGGGGTGCGGGCCACCATCTATAGTGGTGGGGGGGATTGGGATTGGTGATTCTTGGTCTAATGCTTTGGGCGAAACCAATTCCCAGGGTGTGACAGGCGATGTCTACAGGGCCAGGGTACATATTCACCACGACATGCTGATCCGTGATTACAAGCGATTCCAACTTCATGTTCTTGAGTTGTAGAGAACAATCTGAACTGAGGAAACCTTTCTAGATTTTCTCTGCCTTATGGCCTTCCCATTGTCATTGCCATTGTAGCATGTGTGTGGCCTAGCCCATAAGGGCCATGCAGACTTGAAATCATCCCCACCTTCCTCCAGCATATCACCAGCAGTCTCTTGTGGGTGCAACACTAAGTGGTACGATTGGTTGGAATGTCATCAATTGCTAACTCGGTCCTCTCTCCGAGGCGGACCCCACAATCCATGGCTTCGCCCATCGCCCAAGAAACATCACCTGAGCTTTTAACCACTCACCATCCAACCCTTTAGGACCAAAGGCCAATATGGTCGACTATCGAAGGCAAGCCTTAGGTCATCCCGAAGGGCATGGTCAGTAGCTAAGCTTGGGTGGTGGGGTCCGCCTTGGGTAGTGGGGTCTTGCGGGTGGATAGGGCATCAGGAGAGTGAAGACCTTGGCTAGGGCTTTTCCCACCTCCCTAAGGAATATAGGTCAGAATTTAGGCGGATCCCTAGCAGTGGGGTTTTCTCCACCCCCTCCCCTTTCTATAGTTTTAGGGTGGCATGGCGACCGAGCTACTAGTGACATTTCTTTGAACTCAGATTGGGTGGTGCGAACTACTATAGAAAGAGGGGCTCACTGCTCTCCCAACTACTATAGCCCCTATCCCACTATAATTTGGGGGGGTGGGAACTCTAGCTCCGGGTGGATATAGTTGGGTGGGAGGAGGAGGCAAAGGCCTATCCTCTAAACACCCTATTATAGTAGCCCAAAACCCCACTATCCTATTAGCCTATGGGGGCCTACTCTCCCTACTCTATAATGGTGGGGGAGCAACCCCCCTAGCAGGGGACCCCTTCCTAAACTACTATAGTAGTGGGGTGGGGGGGCCCCATTCTATAACTAGAAATAGGGCAGGCGACACCTCCCCATTATAGAGTAGGGCTTCAAAGAGGGGGTGATGTGAGTCACCTCTACTTCCTCCCACGAAAAGGTGAATAGGTTGGTCCTGAAGGGCCCGACTATAATTCTTGACCCACTCGCCAAGAGAGGGCCCCCCTTATGCTTCCTATTTGGACCACCCTAACAACACTAGATGAGGGTTTCACTGATTATGGGACTTAACCAAACATCTCATGACATGAGCTAACGACAACCATGCAACACCTATATGAACCATATGCTTCACACCATCCCGTTAAGGACAGACACACTTGTTCATATGTCAAGGATTGGTAAGGTTATGTGAGTTCTATTGAATTTAACCACATGCTCCACCACTTGTGCAGGCCCCCATCAATTCCTTTGAGTTTTAGTCTTGTGACCGTAATCCCCAGGTGGAGTGTTTCACGTGTTAGTTGGGTCCCTGATCCAACCCCAACTATAGCAATTGGGGACCGAGGATGAACACTCATTGTTTATGGCATGGACTACTAGGGTATCTGATCATGTTTTCTCCCCATGCTTTTGCACCTAAGCAGCAGTGTAGATCCAAAGAGCTTCCTTCATTTTTGGCGTTCCTTCGTAGATCTTCGGATTTGTTCCCTACACACAAAATTCCTCTCTCCCCTATCTCACTCAAGTGAATTGGTTCTGAAAGCACCCCGCTAATTGTTGGCGACTTTCACTTTGAACCTGATTCACCACCTATGTTCCCTTTATGCCTAGTCATTCCGAATAACACTTGCCCCCTTGTCTTACCGTGGTTACTGGCATAGAGTTAGCCGGGGCTTCTTCCTCGAGTCCTATCGTGATCGCGCACTCGATGAAAGAGATTTACAAGAAGAATTGCCCTTCTTCACCCACACAATATTGTTGGATTGGGCTTTTTCCCATTGTCCAAGATTCCCCACTACTTCCCCCCATGGGATTCCTGATCGTGTCTCAGTCCCAATGTGGCTGATCATCCAAAAATACCAGATAAGCATCATTGGCTTGGTCAACCTTTACCTAACCAACTACCTAATACTATGCGAGCTCATCAGACAATGCTTCATGGGGGTTGGAATAATATTATTGAAACCCTTAGGTATCTTTCATTACATTTCATTCAACACCCCCCACTATAGAATAGGCACAACACCTGACCCAATTATGGCTCGGCTGGTAGGGGATAGCGGATAGAGGCTGGCCCCCTTACCCGACTACCACTACAAGGGACCCTCTCTAATCTACTCCCCACACTAAGGCCTATGGGATGGTGGGGTTGTAGACCCCACTGCAAGTGCAGTTGGTGCGGCCCTATAGGGGTGGGGGGAGGTTATAGCTCCTTCACGGGGTAGGGGCTAGTTGGTTTGGTTAAGATGCCCCCACTATAACTAGTGTTAGGGCCCTACCTTGCCCTACCTCTAGAAGGGGATGGGAATGGTGAATGGAATTCAATACTTGGCCTGAACTATTTGGTAGATTCTCACACATCACACACCCATTCACCACTTTGTTCTCAACTGCCCATAGAGAGTAGGGGCTAACCCGGAACTATAGTTCCTTTGGGGGGTGCAGATAGTAGGAGAGGGCCTTCCAATAAAAAGAAATCCTAAGGCCCCCTCTTCCTCCCACCCACCCCATTGGCCAACTATGGATATGAGGAGGGATCCCCGAGTGCCGAGGTTGGTCTATCTCTAGAGCCACCCAATCTATCTAGCCCACCTAGGGAGCACGGGAGCAATGTTCGACTTGCATGTGTTGAGAATATAGCTAGCATTCGTTATGAGTCAGGATCAAACTCATTTTTTGAGTATGATTCTTTTCGATATAGTATGCATTGAACCAAATGAACCACCTACTAGATAGGGCTCTATAATTGACCTCATCGAACTACCCTAAGACAAACTTCAGCAACAAACCCCACCGACCTATTGGCCTTGGGTGGGAGGCTATAGAGTTGACGAATATGGTCAGCTATCAAAGGTAGGCCTTTGGTGGGGTTCGACTGACTTGGAGGGGTGGGAACCCCCCCCGATAGGTAGATTATAGTTAGTTGGTAGCCTTTGGCAATAAACCCCATCGACCTATTGGCCTTGGGTGGGAGGCTATAGAGCTGGCTAATATGGTCGGTTGTCAAAAGTAGGAAACTCTATAGCCTCCGACCCCCCCTTGGGGTTGGACAACTTTATTTCCACCCACCCAGCCCTTCGGGACAACTTTATTGCCACCCACCCGCCCTGCTTTAGGATCGACCCGCCCTTTGGGACCGACCCATTTGCCTAGCCCCCCAGGAGGTAGATTATATTCATGGCTGGCAACCCCTTTTGTCCCCCCACCCGATGAACCTAGACAAATCCGAATATAATCTACCTCACGCCCCCTACAATTCTAAGGGCTCCCACCCAAGGCATGTCTTCGACAATCAACCATATTAGCCTTAGGTGGGGTTTGTTTCGGGACTGACCCATTTTCCAACTAACTATAATCTACCTCTCAATTAATCAATCTGCTAGAATAAGGGGGGCCTCCCACCTTCTATAATCTACCTCTCAGAGGGGCCAGTGGGGTTTGTGTGGGGTTTGTTTTGGGACTGACCAAAGGTGAGTATGGTCAGTCCTGAAGGGTAGGTCGATGGGGTTTGTTTCGGGACCGACCTGAGGCCCCTTAGAATAGTAGGGGGGTTGGTCCCAAAGGGAATGGTCGGTGGGGTTTTCAATATGGTTGGTTGTTGAAGGCAGGCAAAAAAAACCCACCGACCTATTTGTTTTACCCCACCGACCATGCCCCTTTGGGACTGACCATACATGCCTTAGGTCGGTCTTGAAACAAACCCCACCCAAACCCCACCAGTTCATTGAGTGGTTTGGGTGAGGGGGAATCATAGTTTCAGAACTATAGTTTCCCACCAACCCCCCCTATTATTTGAAGGGCAAGTGGTTCTCTAGTAGTCGGTAGATTATATTTAGTGGGAGGCTAGGGTTCATCAGGTGGGGGGACAAAAGGGGTTGCCACCTACCCAACCCTTTGGGACCGACCTAGCCCTTTGGGACCAACCATACTCGCCTTTGGTTGGTCCTGAAGGGGCATGGTCAGTGGGGTTTTATTTCCTACCTTCGGCAGTCGACCATATTGGCCTTAGGTCCTGAAACAAACCCCACTGATCTAAGGCGAATATGGTCAGTGGGGTCCACCTTGGGTGGGAGGCTATAGAGTTCCCTGCCTTCGGTAGCCGACCATATGGCCTTAGGTCCCGAAGGGCCGGGTGGGTGGCAATAGGGAGGTTAGTGGGTGCCCTTTGGGACTAACCTTAGTAACCCACCAATCATACTCGCCCAAGGTGGGTGGGTGGCAATAGGGGTGGCCTCCCGTGAATATAATCTGCCGACTACTAGAGAACTACTTGCCCTTCAAATAGTAGGGGGGGGGGGTCAGTGGGAAGCTATAGTTTCAAAACTATGATTCGCCTGCACCTGACCCACCTTATCCTAGCAGGGTGATTAATTACGGTGGGGTTGGTACCTCAGGTCAATGTAGTTGCCTCAATTCGGTCTCGAAGTAGGGCGGGTGGGTCTGATTATAGACCCAATGACACTATAGTCCAATAATCTATTTGAGGGTGAACTGTATCTATTTGGTTCTATACTCAACTATAGCCCTACTATCCATCCGACTAAACTCCACCATAGAATACTAGGGGCCTTTCTCGATTCTATACATAACATGCCCACCCCCAACTATCAACTACCTCCCCCAACCCACCACTACCAAGAACTTAGGGATAGGGGGAAGGGCCTCCCACCTAGGCTTCTTCCTCAGGGTGGGAGGGAATTTTAGTTATCTATCCTCCCACAAATATAATCTACCTCCCTTGAGGGGGGCCGATGGAACTATAGCTTCCCGATGAACCACCTAAATTCTAGTTTATCATAGGGATTCTATCCCTGGTAGTCCTCCCACCCACATGAACTACAGGGCTACAATACAATCACCTTGGAAGGGTGAGGGGAGATATAGTTTGATACTAATCAAGATCTATACGTAACATGCTCCCCCACCAGTGCTTTGCCAACCATAAACCCCACCGACCTGCACTTCTAATTGGGCCCCTCCCTGCTTGGTGGTAGATTCTAAACTCTATAGCCTCCCACAAATAGAATCTATTGGGAGGGATGGGTTTCCCAGGAAGATATTGAGTAGCCTTTGCAGGTCAGTCATGTTCTCGGGTGGGAGGATATAGAGTAGCCTTTGTAGGTCGGTAAGAAGCCTGGTAGGGGGGGTTGGTGGGGCGTTGGGGTTCTATCCATTTATTGAATAGAGGCCACCCACTACCAAGGCAGGTGGGAGGCTATAGATTACCCAACCCATCATGTTACGTATAGAATCCTCAACCCCACCACCCCTTTCATCTTAGGTTTGGGCTCCCTACCTAGCTATAGCCCTACCTCGATAAAGGGGGTGGGGGTGGGGGAGCCCCTAAACTAATCTTCTTCCTCTTGAAGGGGCTAAGGTAGGGAAAAACCATCTACTAGAAACAAGAAATCAATTGAGGCCACACACTGAGAACCATTGATCTGCTAAATAGGATAGGGGGCCCCATATGAGATACTAGATATGAGGCCACACATCTGGGAATCGTTGATCCTAGCACATCTGCCTCACATCAATCTCTATGGGTTGGGTGGGAAACTATAGCTCCCCAACAACAACAACGGAAAATAAGCACTGAGGACCCCGCCTATCTCCCACCCCCCCGAAAGGGGGGGCGGGTAGGGGACAAAAGGGGTTGCCTCCCACCCGCCTCACTTTGGGACTGACCTAAGGTGTATCAATAATAATCTACCTCCCTATAGGGGGGGCCTCCCATTTCTATAATCTACCTTCAACTAATCTACAATTATAATGGGTGGTGGAGGGGGCTAGCAGGCAACATTAATTAAGGGGGCCTGGGTGAACCCAAAGGGCAGGTCTTCACCGAAGCACTGGTTGGGAGGAAAAAAGGGGTTGCCCCCCACCCACATAAAATAGTGGGGATATCTCACTAATGAAGCCTATCGAGGGTGAATGAAGGACATGCACCTGATTAGAATTACTTTCTTGAACTCTCATTGAGAATTCCATCTGGTATAGGTGAGGAGCTACCTCATCAAGGTAATGAACTCTATGGCCTCAACCTCAACTACTATCAATAGTAAGGTCACTACCCCATCCTTGTAGGTGGGTAGTAATTCAGTATGGTTGAGGAGCCCATAGAATTGTAGGGCCTTCCAAAAAGGATGCACTGGATAGAAAGAAAGCTAGTTGGGCAAGAAAGAAAACAAGCGATGTTTTAGATCCATCCTTTGAACCCCTTGTAGGAAAACAAACCGGGGGTCCCTGTTGAGAAACAAATCCATTAGTGCATCTAGATAAACTGCCTTCTAGATAACTCTAGTTGGGACATCCATCCTTCAACTCCAGGGAGTTAGTTCCTGATTACAAGTAATTTCGGCTATTCTAGAGCAGCAAATTGAATTTGTTGAATTCTAGAGCTAGATTAGTTGAGGGCAGATAACTCCTATTAATTGAGGGTGTAGTGTCCCTGATCAAATGCCACTCTACCATAGAATTTTAGGGGCCCTCCCTCCCTCCCTAAGCCTTGGCTTCCTTACTTTACCCCAAATTTCCTTTTAGTTCTTTCCATCTCACCTTGTTGTGGTAGAAAGTCCTCCTTGTTGGATAACTGCATTTGTTTAGCTTCCTTCCTTTTGAAATGAGTAGGATCCCAAGCCTCTTTTGACATCAACTAGAATTCTATAGAGTTCAACTATAGCCTAATCGGGGGTGAGGGTTAGGCCTGCCCAACCACCTTCTCTATCTTTCCTCCCATCGAGAACTTCTGAACCCAATTATAGCTTCCCTGAATTGAACATGGAAAGCTATAGTTAGGCCTTCAAACACTGCCTATAGAAGAGTAGGGCCTTCATTATTAGTTGAGGGTGGCTAACGAAAAGATAGAGAATTGTATACCAAGGGTGAATGAAGGATCCTTAAGTTAGGGAGGGAGTTTCCTTCCTACTCTTCCTTCCTGTTAACTACCTGGAGTTCTCACTCTTTCTCAAGGGGGTGCTTTCCTTCCCTCACCCTCAGTAGGACAACAACTTCTTGAACTCTAGTCTACTCTGGAAGACCTTCCTTCCTAAGTTGAGATGGCACTTCGTTCAATAAGGGGTGTAGGATAGGCGGGTGGGAGGACCAACAATGCCAATAATAATTGGTCGGGTGGGAAAGAAAGAACAATCCAATGAAAGACCGCTGCCCCTAATTTTCTAACAGTAGTGGGCTGATTAATTAAGTAACCTGGGAAATAAAATAACAGGAGCTAGACAATCAATCGGTCATAATTCAAGACCAAAGGTTAGCTCCTCGTTACCATCCCACCACTTTTGATTAGATCCTCTCATCATTAATTGATTTTCTGTGAGAAACCTCCCTCCCCAACTGCCATTAAATAGGATGGGGCCCCACCTAGAGTTGTTGTTCTCTATATCCTCCTCCCACTGGGTCTTCTCTACTTTCTTCTTGTTGATTGAATCGGGAGGGAGTTGAAGATAAAGGTAGTTCTTGGGGTGCCGCTAGAAAGTTAGGATGGCCCGATGGAGAGTAAGCAGGATATTAAACTCCCTTCCTTCCAGCTAAACGAACTAGAGCCCAACCCGATATTGAACTAAGCCCAACGTAGGGTTAAGGTGGATAGGATGGTCTAGCTAAAGAGAGAATCGATTCAACTAAATTGATACCATTTCTCAGGATGGCACTAGAGCCACAACCATAACTTCATTTATGTGGGGTCCAACCTTCCTTCCTCCCTAACTAGTCTATAGCCCCACAGACCTAAAATGAACACCTATTTCTTGATCTTGATCTCCTGATGGGTGATTTGTTCTATTTGTAGTTTGGATCCTGCCTCCGATTAGCAGAGAGTCTCGAGTTTAGTTGGACCGAACAATGTTGATTGAACCGATTGCCCATAGTTACAACTATAATATTGAGGGGAATTATTGGTAGCTCCAACTATAGGTAGGATGGGAGCTGGACCAAGGGAGTAGAGCATAAACCCACCATTAGCAGGCCCTTGAGAAAGAATGTCAGGCCAATCCAATTCTGAACAATCCAACATCCTTCAAGAAAGAGGGAGGACTAGTTCTATTATGGACGAGAGGGAGTACTAGCAATTTGTTAAATTATTTCTCGAGGTAATTAATAATGTAATACAACAACCCCTCCACCCAAGGAAGGATTTTATGAACATACACCTATTACTATTTCTTTTCTCTACTCCTGCCCGGATGATTACAAGCATAGTTCAGATAGAATGGAAAAACTATAAACCTTGGTTCTCGGGCCAGAAGGCGATGGGCTCATTCCCCTACCTGATCAGATAATTCCCCCCCCCACTCAAGCAAGAACCCACCCACCCTTCTCTCAAACTTCCTCCCTTGATTCAATCATGTCATTGTCTCTTCTCACCCAATTCCTTTGATTGATTTATCAAAACCACCACTCATAGACATACCACCCTACTCCCCACAGGAGAGGGATTAATGGTCGTTGACCTAGGGATTTTTTCCCACAGCTTTAGAAACGGGGAGAAGGTTCATCAGAAGCCATGTTAGATAGACAAAATTCACCAATGGGTTGATGATCTGATCTCATTTATGCCTTTATGGGTGGTAGGGTTCAAAATCTCCACAATTGGAAGGAAGGATGGTGAACTACAATTGGGTGGGCTTTCTCATATTGTGGGAGGGAATTTTAGTTAGCTATCCTCCCACCCACTCCCCTACAGGGGGGCATAGTTTCCCACCACCTAATCTACAATTATGATGGGGGGTGGGGGGGACTAGCATGTGACATTAATTAAGTTGAGGGGAATTTAATTATACCCTCTCCCCCTTTCTTAAATAGTTGCATTTCTTAAAGCTTGCAGTCAGGAAAAGTCTACAAGAGTTCGTTGGACTAGACTCAACTATATCCACCTAAGTTTGGGGCACCTTACTATTCTCGGGGGGGAGGGATTATAGTTGAGATAGTTGGGGGGGAATTCTTGTTAGTCATTTTCGCACTCACCTTTCAGATAGGTTGAGACAACACGATAAAGCAACCATCAATTCGAGAGAGAACCCAATTATAGAAAGAGTGCCCCGAAAAGCATTGGATAGTAAGATAGATCACCGAAAGTTGTCTTCCCCCCTATTATGGATCATTGCCTGAACTAGGGAAACTATAATGTCGAGGGGGGGGGTTCATTCTCGCAAATGCTTCTAGAATTGGTGTCAGAAGATCAACGGGATGGCCCAACACAACATAGGATTTTTCTGGTTTGGTCATCATAGCCACCTCTCCATCATCAATCCTAGTAGTTTGGATACAAACATCACCATGAGGGGAGGAAGTGGGAGTTCCAATATTCCTTTGAGAACTCAGATGGGTAAGGTTTGGAAACAACTGGAAAATCCATCACTAACTACAGGTGACCTATCCTCTATAGTGGGTCAACTATCATTATAGTGGGTGGGTGGTTCCATTATGCCCCTACTATAGCTATAGTGCTAGGGGGAACTCGACATCATGCAATAGAAGAATATGCTTAGAAGAGGTATGTGTTCTTTGATGTCATTCCCGAACAGTTGCCAAAGACACTTCCACTACGACGCCCAATCACAGGATCGAGCTAGAGTCGAGAGCCCCACCACCAACCTTTGCATCATACAGGATGGCTCCGCCAAAATTGGAGGAGTTGAGGAGGAAGCTAAAAGAATTAATCGACATAGGGTATATCCAACCCGACCATAGGGAGAGGAGATAGGGCACCATTTGGGGCACCAGTGTTGTTCCAGAAGAAGCACTACTTTTCTATGTCACACTGGTAAGGAGAGCCTCACCTGATTCAAACTTTCTATCTGTCTTTCTACCATGCCTTAAGAATGGAGCCAATTGGAAGGAATCACCTAAAGAACCTACAGGGTTGAATGAAGGAACACAAAATCACTTTGATTTGCCCCAGTTGTTATTATGTAAATAGACAGTGAGCCTTCAACCCTCTTTGGATCATTCGAATAGACAATTTCACCCCCCACAACTAATCATTGAATTCCCCCCACCAACACTATGATTCCTTACTCTAGCAGGCTAATTAATTAAGTGTTCATGGGGGATTATATCTAACTCTAGTTTCATTCCTTTTATCCTCCCACCCAAGGCATATCCTAGCTATCCTCCCACTTTAAGATGAATAGGTTGGTCCAACCCCAGCAAAGGCCTGCCTTCGGTAGCCTAAGGCCAATATGGTCGGCTACCTTTGATATGCCAACTAACTAATAATCTACCTCTTGGGGGGCCCTCCCATCCAAGGACAATAGGTCAGTGGGGTTTATTGATAAAGGTTATCTTAGGGACTGACGACCCCTTGTGCTTCGCACCCAGGGGAGCGGGAGTTCACTGGGTAGATTGGGCCCCTCAAATTCTATGGTAGTCAGTAGATTATAGTTAGTTGGTGAATGGGTCAGTCCAAGCCTACCATCCCATTTGCTTTAGGGCAGGGCTTCCACAACCCTTGTGTTCTTAGCACCCAAAGTGAATATGGTTGGCCTTAGGTTTTGAAGGTTATCTTAGGATAGGGTGGGTAGGTGGGAAACTATAGTTCTAGAATGGTTGATTCCCCATAGGATTAATGTCATTTTCTAGAATAGGAGCCCTTAGAATTGTAGGGTTTCGCCTGTTAGTGGGTGGGAGGGAGTTATAGTAGGGAGGTAGATTAGTTTGTGGGAGGACCCCTACTATTCTATGGTAGGCTTATCCTAGCAGGCTCATTAATTACAGTGGGGTTTGAGCCTTAGTTTAGGTAATACAGATGAAAATGAAGGATGCCCAACCATGCAGGGGTGGAGGATAGGTGTAGCCAAATAGGGGGTGTAAATGGTAGCATCGATCAGGGGTGTAAAGGATGGAAACTCTGAGACTAGCTATTATTTATTCTCCCCTAACTACCTGATAATACCCTAACTTCCATCGAGAAACTCCTTCCTCATTGGGTGGGGAGATCTCGCTACTCGAGTTCAAATATTAAAGTAAGTAGTCTAGGTACTTAATCAAGCTTAAATGGATGAGGGAGCAGTAGATAGATCGAGGAGAGTATTCTTTCTCTCACTTGAACCCGTCTGCCCAGCTGGATTGAAGGGATAGTTGTATTATGGAGTTGAGGGAGAGAATTTGCCTCTCTAATTCTATAGGCCCCAGATGGATGCATTGTTCCTCCTTCCGGATGGAACTAATAAACAACTATATTGATGGATCGACCTTCCGGTTCTCAATGCAAGAACTTCACCTTGACCAGTTGGATTGTAGCTCTAGACAAGTTCCCTGCCTCCCAACTATTTTATTTGCACGGCTAGACCTATCGAGGGTTTGGAAAACTAAACCTAACCTTACTTTCCCTAGGGGGTGATACAGTCCTTTTCAGATGCTCGGATTGATTGATGCTCAGAGAAAAGAAAATGAAAGCATGCTCAATAGTGAGAGAGGAGTGACATATTGATGTTATATCTCCCTCCCCATTGAGGGATGGAGCGTAACTCATTATTATTGTTTTCCAGTAGGTCTATCTAGAGAGAAGGTAGGGTGAGAGAGAGAGAAGGTAGGGCGAGAGAGAGATAAGGTAGGGCGAGAGAGAGTTGAGTAGTTTTTGCTCCCCCTTAGAATAGTAGGCTCTTCGAGTATTGAGGAGTATACTCGAAGAGTAAATTAGGGCCCACCCAACTAGAGTTCCTTATTCTAGTAGGTGAACTAGAATCCCAACTAATCTACTCGGGCTAGTAGGCTAATTAATTAAGGGGGAGGGAATCTATAGTTGTTGGGAAACAAATAAGATTTAGTTTTGATTGGAAGGAAAACAAGAAGCCTTCTTTCTGAATATGCGTTTGGGGTTGCTTTCAAAGTCATATGAGCCAAAAAATTTATCAAGTTAGGGGCGGGTTAGGAAGAAGTATAATTCCCTCACCACCCAGGTCACTTCACCAGTCATATGAGCCAGACCCCTAGTATTCTAAAGGGCTCGATGAAAGGTAGGGCAACTATGCCCCCCACCAAAGGTTGGGTGGGAATTGTAGTTCGAGGCCCTACTATTCTATGGAGTTGGGTCACAACTAATCTACCTCGTAGTAGAAGGGGGGGAATTCATATGAGCCAAACCCCTACTATTCTAAAGGGCTCAATGAAAGGTAGGGTTAGGAAGAACTATAATTCCCTCACCACCCAGGTTGCTTTTCAAATCATATGAGCAATACCCCGGCCTATTCACCAGGGCAGCAGATAATTGTAGTGGGGAAAAGCGGTTAGCAGGTTTCTAAATTGCTTACTCTAGCAGGTTAATTAATTCAAGGAGGGAACTATAGTTGTCCCCTTTCTGAATAGTAGGGGGTTCAGATTCTATACGTAACATGCCTACTAATTAAGAAACTTACTAGAATAAGGGACGGGTGCTCCATTGATCACCTTCAAATAGTAGGGGGTTGGGCTCATATGATTGTGAAAGCGACCCGAAATGAATTATCATTCAATTTCTATAGTTCCTCCCAGCGTGCAGCACAAATCCACCCAACTATAGTTTCCTAGACCCAGCCCCCACTGATAGATGCAAGGAAGGGAGAGGAAGGGGTCAAAGGGCACCCATGCATCAGAATCCAGCTAGTCACTCCATAGGAGTATTTTGATGCCTTGTGCCACTTCCTCATCTTTCCATGCAATACTTTTCTATGCGGTTCAAATTAGTAGAGTGGATAAGTTGTTTTTTTTTAGGGAGGTAAATCGCCCCTCTCTTGATCGATTCATTCTAAGAGGTGGGTAGCCCCCCCTCCAATTAATTACTATAGTTGTGGGTGGGAGGAGCCCTACTATCTATATTCATATAGGAAATGAAAGGTGGGTGGGGATAAGGAATGAGGGGAGGTGATACCGGCGAAGGTAGATAGACCGGTTTTGGACCCTCCCTTTTCCTTTGAATGAATGGCTGGGGAATGAAAGGATGGGGTGACCAACTCCGCCTTTGAATCTGACCAAGATGAATCAGGGATGGACATCTATACCTCCCTTGGACATTGACATCAGAGATAGGAACTCCGGAATAAAGGTTTAATGGATAGATAGGTCGACCTGATTGATGGATTCAGGACCGGCTACCCACCCAACTACCAACTCAATGGGTTTTGATTCATTGAATGGGGAATAGGTGGAGTGCAATGAATGATTGAATCCATTAGAACATGGTTGGTATTATCTAGATAAGATACTGGGTCCGTTCATGAGCCCTACAAAGGTTGGGAAACTATGATTCTCGTTGAACCAGAGGAGACGAGGGATCAGGTTTAGTGAGATAAAGGCCAATGAGTGATATGAGGAGAAATTAGATTACTTACTCCACTCAATAGAAGGGGCAAGCCTTGAAGACTGACACCTAGGAGATGGGGATGAAGCAAACAAAAGTATTTATTGAATGATTCTAAAGGAGGGAGATAGAGGGGTTCAGATTGAGATGAATAGAAGCAGGGGTAGGTTGACTGGTTGCTTGGTCGATTGGTTGAATGAATAGGATCTATCTCCCTCTTAGATGCATCCTACCCACAGTTGATTCCTAACCTTTCGATCAAGAGATGGGCTAATATCCCTTCCCGACATAAAATATTTTATTGAATGAGCTCTCACAATTTCGGCAAAGAACAGTAGGGGCTTTACTAGTGGGCCCCAGCAGGATAGAGTTGCACATGAACCCTGGGCCTACTAATTTGAACCCATTTTTTCCCTTCAAAATAGTAGGGCCTAAATTCCCACAGGCTAAAGTTATTAGGGGATGGGAACTAGAATTCCCCCCCAATGGCCCTTGGTGAATAGTAGGGTCCCTCCCAACCCTGCATGGAGCAACTCGAGTGGTTCATTGGGAGCCCTACTATTCTAATGGGGCTGAATCAAAGGTTGATGTCATTGATTGGTTGGGTGGGAAGCCCTTCAAATAGTAGGAGTTGTTGGGTGGGCCCCCTATGTAGGACTTGACAAGAGGCATGACGTGTACTTTCCACTGCTTATCACCATCTATCGTCCCACTCAAGTGATGACCACTATAGGAAATTTGACCTTACAAAATTGAAGAGCCATAACCATAGTAGTAGGTAGTTCAGCCCAAATCCAGGTGTTCCAGCCAGATGCGTAAACCAATACATCGGTGAAGCGGGTTATTACCTAGTGGGCTATTACTACCGGAACGCCTCTCGGCTATAGTTCTCCTGGGGCTATGCCAACCCATAGAATAGTAGGGGATTCATTAATTATCCTACCACCACTTCTATTCCACCCACCCCATGTTCATAGGGAGCTATAGTTGGGATGGAATCTTAGTCCCAGGGCGGGTGGGAAGCAATAGGAGAAAGGATCAAGGAGAGCTTGCAACCACCCGATGCCTAAGTTGTGGGTGGGTGGCACTTATTCACTAAGGTTGATGCCATGGCAGCCCCCAAATATAAAAGCATGCTTGGAGGAGGGCTAGCAAGCTGATGCCCCCCTAAAATTCTATGGGCTCCCACCCACACCCCCTACTATTCTAAAGGTGGGATGTCCCTACCCCTAATATTATAAAGGGTTCATAGTCCAGATTCTATACACCTATAAAATAGTAGGGGGGGTGGGAGGTATGGTAGAAAGTCTAACATTCTTTCTTTCCTGCTTGAGAAAAGCTGGTATGGATAAGGTTACCTTGGTATGGATAAGGTTACCTAAATGTAACTCAAGTGAGAATATTTTTTTTAACCTGGTAGCATGGGAGGACAAGATTCAACTATTGTTCTTCGGGCCGATGGGAGGCCCCTACTATTATAAGGGGGATATAGCATTGGATGTAGCTTTCTCGAACTGATCACCATGTCCCATGCGAAATGAAGGTAGCCTTCTCTTTCAACCTGGGATGCACCTTTGCATGCACGGTAGGCTAATTAATGAAGGTAGGCTTAAGGGACGCACCTCCTTTCTCGTTAACAACTTAAACCTGGGAACAACTCAAGGAGGCGGGGAGATCCCCTACTATTCTAAGGGGGAGTTCTAGCTTATGGCAACTCTATTAGTAGCAGCAACATG
Organism: Sequoiadendron giganteum; assembly: GCA_007115665.2. Classification (NCBI taxonomy): domain Eukaryota; kingdom Viridiplantae; phylum Streptophyta; class Pinopsida; order Cupressales; family Cupressaceae; genus Sequoiadendron; species Sequoiadendron giganteum. The sequence goes on from CM021100.1 coordinate 590,725,266, forward strand.
GATGGAAACTCTAAGTAGTCGGGGGGGCACTAGTCCCTCTCCCAAAAATGATGTATTATTCCCCAAAAATGATGTTTCCAAAATGGAATGATGTCGTTCACCAGGGATGGATGCAAAGAAAGAAAGTGAGCTCATACAAAAAGAAAGAGTTAGCTATTAAGTAGGTGCCTCAGTGTTGTATCAATGGGTTATTTTCAGGTAAGTTTTAGTGGATACGATTAAATGAACAAAAACCCAAAGAAACTATGAAGCACAAAGAAAGCTTAAAACAAGAAAGATTATATGAGATATTCATTGAAGCTTACATGATTCACCTCCATAGCACCTTCTAGCTTGCAGCATATGATTGTTGCCCTCAGATTTGCGTGTGTGAGCAAATGATTGTGACCAAGCCCTATGCAAGTTTTGAAGGATTTGAATGACAAAAGACTATGCCTATGAAAATTAATCAAATCAAATAAGCTAAATGTCAAGTAAAATATAATCATAAAATGACTATAATAATGAAGTGGCTCCTAAATTGTGAGAAAAAATGACATTTTATAGAAAATGTTGTTTTGGATGGACGGACGAGATTAAAAGCTAGCAAAGCCTAAAATCAGTGGACAATATTTCATGTGACAATCCCTAATTAGGGTTATGGCAAGATTGTTAAATGAGTCGCCAAGATTTCATTTGATAAAATCAAATCGGCGATCGAGAATAAATGTGATAATTAGTCAAAAAGATAAAGATTTTCGAAAATCAATAAGATAAGAGTTGAACTGAAAAGCAGATTTGGAAAATCAAGAATTTGCTCAATTACTTTATTTTTGGAAGAAGATTACCATTTTGAATTAAGTTAATTCAAAATAAGGATTTTATGTGACAATAAATAATCTTTCTCAGATTATTTACTAAAATGAAGTGACAGTTAATAAAATGAAATAAAACGAAATCATTTTAAATAATTTCATTTATTTAAAATGAGAGAAATGTTAAATTAGGTAATTAAATAATTAAACATAATTATTTAATTTAGAGGATTATGACCGACAATTAAATAAATTAATAAATTCATTTAATTATGCGAATTAGTGACATATTAAATAAACAAATAAAGTTCATTTGTTTAATAATCAGGAAGAATAAATGAATAAAAGGTAATTAAATAAATTAATAAATTTATTTAATTGTAAGAAGACAATAGACAATTAATGACGTATTGAATAAATAAATATAATTTATTTATTTAATAACCATGAAGAATACAATAGACATAAATTAATTGAATAATAATGAATTACTTAATTAATAGTCAAATGTGGACCAAGGACATAATTAAATGTCATAATTATGCTAGGACGAAAGTGGTAAAATAGAGCTTGTAGGCCTAGGTCATTTTTAAGTGTCTAGAGGTGTAAAGGATGGCTCTACCACTAGCAGGATAGGATAGGATGGGATTCAACCGAAAGGCCCTACTATTCTAAGGGAGGATGAAAGGAAGGTTCAATCAACCTAAATACGTAACATGCTATAGAAAAATGGGGTTGGTGTGGGCTTCGAACTCCATCCTCACCCATGTAGGGGGTCCATCCTCACCCCTTGATGGTGGTTATGACTACCTTTCTTACTCAAAATTTAGGAGGAGATACCTCAACTAGAACAACTAGAACTAGCTAAAAATCATACTGGATTATTGGTAGGGTAGCTAGAGCTATCGATGGGTGAAAAAGACTAATAGCTACTGTAAGTGGAAGGTGGGAGAGATGGGTGAAAATGACTAATAGCTACTGTAAGTGGAAGGTGGGAGAGATGGGTGAAAACCAATAGCTACTAGAGATGGGTATCTAACATTAGTGTAGGAAGGCTCGAGTGATCTTTCCTGCCGAAAAGACTTAGTTTAATTAGGTGGATAATCTAGTTGTTGGGTGGGAGGGAAGCAATTGTTGTTAAGGAATTGGTTTCTTTCTTGCTTTGTCCATCCTTCAAAGACCGGATTGGATTGATTGGCCATCCCCCATGGTTAAGAGCAATAGAGGATATGAATACTGAGATAGGGAGTGCACTTTCCAATAGCTAGGATGGAGAAAGTAAATGTCTAACTAGTGGCCATCCTTCCTAACTTTATAGCAGTTGGTCTTCTATCCATCGAAATCTATTGCTTATCCTCCCTTCACCCCCGGGGAACTATAGAATGTTACGTATTTAGACTGATTGAACCTTCCAACAAGAAAGTGAGAGAGGGATTTAAGGAGTCCAATTGGTTGGAAGTTATTGGCCTCCTGAATGAACAATCCTTCTTTCTTTTCAGAAGTAACCCCCTACAATCTATAGGGCAATCGACAATCTCAGAGTTAAGATCTTGCTTTGGCCTCCTTGAGCCTTCACCCCCACAAACCCCACCTAAGTCCTGGCTTCGACAAGGGGGTGGGAGGCCACCTCCCTATTTCCACCCACCCACCCCTTGGATTTCCTTTAACAGCCTAAGGCCAATATGGTCGGCTTCCTTCGGCAGGCCAATTAACTATAATCTATCAAATACCATAGAATTTGAGGGGCTTGACCCACCTTATCCTAGTAGGTTGATTAATTACTCCCATGAATATAATCTACCTCCTAAGGGGGCCCTACCGAAGGTATTCCTTAGGTGTCGAAGGCATGCCTTGGGTGGGAGGATATAGATTGGGCATGCTTCCGAACAATCCAATGTTGTTAGCTACTATGGTTATTCTCAGTGAGGTCATTCTTAGAGTGGTCGATTGATAGTATCTTCCCCTACCTGGTTGAGTTAAGACTTCATCACCCTTGAGAAAGAGTGTTACCATCCTGAACTAGGTCCTGACTGAACTTATCCTCCCATCCTTAACCTCTGGTAGGACACTCCTGATGGCAACTCAAACTCCCTCCCGGTTCATCAAGGAATGTTGAATCCCAGATCGGTGAGAAACTCTTGTCCATCCTTCACTGCTGGAGCTAATACAATAATAAAATAACTCTATTCCTTGCCCTTTCTCTAGAAAATCAAATGGGTGGATGAGTAGGATAGTTCCCAATAGCATAAACTCCATGAATTAGTAATAGCATAAACTCCATATCATGGGTGCCATCCATTCACCCCTAGGAAAGAAACATCGGCCTAAAAATTCTATGGCCCTTCCATAGTAGTTGAGCATGTTAACTCATTAATTAGGTGATCCCTCATCGGTGGTGCTTGCTCCATCTCCCACCTTTCTCGCCATAAAAACTATTTCATTATAACCCGTTGAGGACTCAAACCCCAGGGGTTACGACGGGTGGGCATTCATTAAGTATGGGTCCCTGAGGAGCAACAATGAAGGGAAGGACCTTCCGGATGTCAACAATAGAGTTTGAACTAGTCTACTCCGACCTTCCTTGACTGGATCAACTTACTCAACTCAACTCAACTCAACTCAACAGAATCAACTGCTTCATCCTCAAGTTCAATGAAGTTTAGTTTCCAACCCAAGGGTGTGGAATTAGCTTCCGGTTGTCTAGCTCCTCTTCTTAGGGGTCAAGATGGAGGCTGGACAAGACAACCCAAGAAAGAATGTTATCAGACCTTCTGTAAAATCCAACCGTGCATGCATGTATGCAAGGGTGAAGCTCTGTTAACTTCTTTCTCTTCTCATGCAAGGGAGTTCACTATCTAAGGACATATGGTCAGTGTCGAAGGCTTTCTTGGGCCGATGGAAAGAACAATCGAACAATCCAGCCTTGACCATGGGTGCCTTCCCTTGACCATGGGTGACAAATTGAGTAACCCACCTGGAGTTAGTTCATTATCAAACAATCCTTTTGGCCAAGTAGACGACAACTCTATCTAATAAGGGCAATCCAATGAGGGGCTCCATCCCCCACCCTTGAGTAGGAAAGGCCTACGTTGAATGAAGCCCTCGGTTTTCTCTCCTCTTCTTGCCTCCCACCCTTTTTAGTAATGCACAATCTTCACTTGGTCATAACCAGCCAATATTCTTGACTCCTTCATCCTTGTATCCTTTCCTTTAAAGCCAACTAAACTGATTATCCAATTTGTTGAGGACCATGATTTCTGGGAGGGTGGGAGTTATAGCCCCATGAAGAATACTTTCTTGAACTCACTCCTTCAGCCCCTACTATTCTAAGGGCAGTTCAGGTTAGTCCCTAGAAAGGAGTTCAATCTTGCTTTAGCTTTTTGGGCAACCTGACCCTTAGAAAACTATAGAAAGGGGGGGCATAGCCCATAGAAATAGTAGGGGGTAGGGGGCTGAAGGATGGGCTATGATTCCCTAGGCCTTCTGCACCCCTGGGTAGCTTTAGTCAAATGTGGGAAGGGTGAGAACGAATGGAACTAGCGGTTGGTTGGGGTGTAAATTTATAGTTACTTGATATCACTACTACCTTCCTTCCAAAAATCAATGTTGTTAACTTATCTTTGGGCTTTTCTCTGGCTTCTGAAAATAACCTCCCTTCCTTCCCTCCGAACAATCCTTCGAAAAAAGGGTGAGTATGAATTAACATCTACCTCTTTGATTAATCTAACTAAGGTTGGGAGGCAAGGACCCATACTGAATTAACGAGGAGCTACCCTGGGGGTGGATGTAGACTTCCTTCCTTGTATCCCCCTCCTATTGATTGAACCGGTCGAGTAAGCTTTCTCACATCCCCTAATTTGAGGAGGGGTTTGAACTAGTTATAACTCCCTAATACAGATGCTAAAGAAGGGGTGAAGGAGCTTAACCCATGAGATCTCCTCCCCAACTGAGTAGGTAGTAGGTCTTGCCTCCGTGAAGCTAGATATAAACTTTCTTAAATATAATGGATGGTTCTCGAGAAAAAAGAAAGGTAGGTATCCAGTAACAAAGTGAGAAAGGAAATAAACAAAGAAAGTGAGGTAGGACAACCAAATGCTTGAACCGTTTCTCATGATATCTCCCCACTATCCTATTGGGCCATCCTTCAACCCCCAGTGGGAGGGAGTTCTTTCTAGCTATCGGTTTCAACCCTTCCCACAACAAATAGCTTCTTGAACTATTCTACTCTGACCTTCCTTTCTTATCTCCCATCCTCACCCGTGCAGGGGTGCTCCATCCCCCACCTCTAGTAGGAAACTAATCAACTACCAAAAAATTCCTTCATCGGCCACCGTAAGGCCTGCCTTCGCCAGCCAACCATATTGGCCTTAGGTGGGGTTTGCCCCCTGTTCAATTCAGAATTTAGGAGGAGATGTCGCAACCTCTGACTAGCTTCCATCCTTCATTTTCGGGTAGCTTTCCCTTCTTAGCAACTAATCCAATAACACTCCATCCTGAATCGGACAAGAACTTCACCTCAAACAAGAAATTCACCCCGAAGCACCTCCTAGTTTGAACCCTGTGCTACCTCTCTCTGTGCATTACCAACATCTCTTTATAGTTGTATGGGTCTCTCCTGACTTAGCTTTGGTTAGCTTCTCATCCGAGTAGCTCCTCATCCGGGTTATTACCTTCATCCTCCCACCACTCTCTCTAGTTTAAATACCTTTCTCACCTTCACCACCATCCTTCTTGTAGTTTGGATCCTCTGGTTCTTGCCTGGGGGTTCAGGACCTCAGGATATAAAAAAATTCCTTCCGGTTGAACGAACAATCCAACTATAGGATAGTCGAGCCTTATTGACTCGCTCGTTAACACTCAATTGGCTATTGCGCTGCTTGGGTATACCTTCATTATAGTTCCCTTCTTCTATAACTGTTATCCATCCTAACTTCTTGTTTCCTTCCTCCCTGCTCCAAAATTGCTGGAACACTATCCATCAATCCGGTGTAGCTGGGAGGAATGAATTCAAGATAACTAACACAATATCACTACAGCCTAACCGGAGGCTAGAACCTAACACCTAACCAGGGGTGTAGCATCCTATCTAAGACTTTAGTTCAATAGGGAATCCTATCTATAGTTGTCCTCTAGGACCTCCTTACTATCTTGATACCTCTGGCAATCCTGAACTGGGTGAGGGGGACTATAACTCGTTGAGCGATTGCCCAGCCCTTCAGGGCCAACCTATTCACCCAGGAATCATCTAGTCCCAGCCAACCCTAGCAACCCCTTTTTTTCCCCCACCCGATGAACCCGAGAAATCCCCCCTAGCACATTATTTATATCGAGGGTGAATGAAGGTTGTCACTCATTAGTCAAGAAAGGATATCTGAACTCCTTTCCTCCCCACCCAATTCTATATCATCTGCTCTTGTAGTTAACTAGTATAGTTCCCCAATGGGAATAGATGGCTCCTATCCCTAAGTTCTCGGTAGTGGTGGGTGGGGGAAGGTAGTTGATAGCTGGGGGTGGGAATGTTATGCCACTATCTCCTCCCACCCCAATTGTTAGTTTATTTCTAATCTACCTCACCTAGCCATAGAATAGTAGGGGCCTATCTCCAGGTGGGAGGGAATTTTAGGCCCCGGGTGGGAAACTATAATTCCTAACCCACCCACCCCTAAAAATAGGAGGGTTGTTCCCCCCCATCTCATCGATAGTTGGAATGTTACACCACTATCTCCTCCTAAGTTCCCACCCCTATCTAGTGATTGAAATGAAACTTCTCTATCAGGTTCTATCGGCTTGACCACATCTATATTCTATACGTAACATGCCTCGGGCTCCCACGACCCCTACTATTTTGAGGGGCTAGTTTAGAGGACTCCCATCGGGTGGTTCAATGGCCCCTAATATTTGAAGGACCGAGAGGGCTTCTATGGAAAAGAACAATTCCCTAGAACTAGCCTCCCACCCACTACAAACTATAGAAATTGCTCTTACCCCTTGACCCCCTCCCGGGAGGTAGATTAGTGGTAGGGCAGCTAATCATTAGGTCGGCCTATAGGAGATAGTCAAGGTGCTTTAGATCCTCTTATCCTATCCTATCCGCTTGTCTCCAACTTGATAGGGATGAGATATTGATGAGAGGTCGATGTGAGGTGGATGTGCAGCACGAAGGTGCGGTCAATGAGAGGTCGATGAGCGGCAGATGTGAGGTAGATGTGTTGATTGATGAGGCTGATTTCTCGATAAAAAGGGTGGACCCCTATTTGTCTCTATCCACCAGCTTCCCTATGCTCCCTTCAAGTGTATCCAATACCCCTACCTTAGGAGGAGGGAAGGGTAGAGTACTCTCCCTCTCTCTAAGGCAATGGTTCCATCAATCGCCCTTTAGAATAGTATGGGGCCCATTGGTATGCCTAGGTTTAGTGGCTTTTCTCGATTGATAATCGATAACCAAATGGAGAGACCATCATAGAACTATCCCAAGGGTTGGGTTACCACTTACTTGGGAGTTTCATTTGCTCTATAACTATTCAAATATCATATGGGAGTCGAACCCATACCCCAAACCTAGGGGGCATCTAGCTGATCTAACAAAAGGAAGGAGGGAGGGGACAGACATAAAATGATTGATTATTGGAAAATGCAATAAGAAACCCATTATCTAGTTGTGAATTCAATGAGCACACCCACCTAATATAACCCCAACCACATTACCAACATAATTTGGTGATAGTAAAATAAATTTGGTGGGGGCACCTAGCCTCTTGGTAGTCCCCAAGGCCCAATACCCCCGAGGGTATTGAATGGGCCGAGGTAATTCTCTAGGGGAAAGGCCCCCCCCACTCCCCCCTCTATATAATTGGAGGAAAGAGGGCCCATCCACCTTAGGAAGGCTATTAGCAACATGTACCTGGGGGCCCTTATCCTAACAATTGAAATAGGTGGGTGGGTTGCTAGCAGATTCTGAACTCTCACTAGCCAAATAGATAGGAAGGAACTCCCCTACCTTTCTTGGCGCCTATACCTATCTGGGGAATTGGCTAGATCTTGGTACCTATATCTATCTGGGGAATTGGTCGGAATTGGCCCCCTCCACCTACACTTCCCCCTAGCTTGAATGAGGGAGGTGAGGATAGGATGTTAGATCCCAGCCTAGATAGGATTGGTTTTTGAGCCCAGATAGAGTTAAGTTCTATCTACCAAACAGTGGATGATAGCTTCTATTCCCTCCCACCCCAGATAGGTATAGGCGTTGAATAGTGGATAGTTTCCTGACATGATTCGAGGGTGGACCTGACTAGATTGGACTCGAGAACCCCCCTCCCCCCCTATATATAGATAGAAGGCATATGCATTTCCCTCGTCAAGCCTAGATAGAGATAAAGATAGGCTAGGTTGACCATATAGTAGGGGGTTGGTTCAGTCTGGATGACTTGTAGCTAGTTCGGTGCTTGACCTAGCCTAGCCTAATCTAGCCCCTATCCCTATCTATCTCCCCGGGAGGTCGGTTGTTGCCTCTCCTTTATGCTCCTGTAGGATGCATCGAGCCAAATACCAAATAGGATATAGATTGCCTAGCCATATATAGGTGGGGGAGAGGGAGCGAGGCTATATATAGAGTTGAATGGATGCCCCTTAGAATAGTAGGGCCGAATGATAGATATTGCATAGTAATATAGGTGACTCATAATGAATTCAATGATTTCAATCATGGCCTATATATCATTATCTATATGGTGGGGGCAGGTCATTCTCTCCCTACCAGATTCATGGATGGGAGGGAACTATAGTTCGCATGGGGTCAAATGGCCTATATATGGGTGATGGGTGATGGCGAGAAATAAATATCCATCTATTTTAGATGGAGTAGGGTGCCCTCCAGTCTATAGTCAGTCATCTTTCATCTTCTATTTGTCTATAGAGAGAAGTGAATAGCTACTCTACTCCATCTATCTATGTGAGGTTGAGGGTTGAGTGTCTGCCCAATGCCCAAATCTCTATCATAATGGATGCATCAACCAAATGAATTTTATTGGGATAACAACTATATAGATAGAGGTTGTTGGCACAAGGGCTAAACTCTACTGGACCGGGGGGTGGGAGGCCACCCCTATTGCCACCCACCCACCCCTGCACCGCCACTAACCTATATTCCTTAGATTTGAGGGGCACGTTTCTACCCACCTGCCCATATAGTTATAAGACATCCCCCTCTCTCTATATGGGGATAGCGATATTCTATAGCAAGAAGATGAGATATCATATAGATAAGATCATTCTGCATCTCTGCTGAGAACCGTTGGCATATAGATCAAATCATTTTGCATGAATCAGGCACTACATCATCACATATAGATTTGTTTCTCTCAATAGATGAGGAGCTTGATAGGGGGAATCTATACTTTCTATGGTCTATAGGGCACCCAGATATCTATAGATATGGATCAAATGGGGATGGATATAGATTAGAGTTTATGTAGATCAAGGATGGGGAGAGCGTCGACAGGCCCAAGGGCTCTATATTGATTGTTATGCCTAGGAAGTTGAGGCCCCTATCTCACCATTAATCACTCACCAATCTATTATGTTGATGTTGCACTAGAAACCACCCAAGGCCCGATTAGTTCCTCAGTGAGGAGGGGGGAGGGACTTCGTTGATGGCCTAATCTCCATTTGACTCCCTATATATCTATATGGAAATGGGAGAGTGTGAGTGCGGCTATTCTAATGCCATATCCAATTTGATTTGGCACCCCTATATCTATATACATGCCCCTACCCCACCCCACCCTAAATGATCTGATCTATCTAGCTATCGAGAGGAGGTCCCCCGCTTCTATATATATACCCCACCGTATTCGTGATCATTCAATCATAGTTCATGAGCTTGACTGCCCCGACAGTGGTGGTCCCTCTGTAGAGCTTGACTGGTTACTCTATAGATTAGTGAGGTATGGGGAGATTGACTGCCCCTATGTATATAGATGTGTTGACCCCAACCCCATCTATAGAATAGAGTTAGAGTCTAGCCCTCCCCCCTCATTTTTAATGGCCTATGCTACTGACCCTATAGATATGTAGCATTGAATGAACCTAGGGGTGTATATCTCCATTGCATACGTAACATGAATCAAGTTGTGCATGAATCAAACAACCCCCAAGGGGCACACGGTCACCCATTACCCATATATAGAGGAGTAGCCTCTGAATAGTAGAGGGGGATGAGTGATATAGTATAGTTCTTCATTCTTTCTGAGCTGCCATCAATCACTCCTTGCCATATTGTATGAATAAAGGCTATCAATCAATCTTGATGTCAAATTCCTCATCCTCTCAACTGATAAATGGGGAACTGTTGTGGGTGATCGATCTCACATTCTTGAGCTACTCCAGTCAAGCCTATATTTTCTTATGGTGATCTCTAGAAGCGCAACAATAGAATAGAATTCCCCCTGAATAAGGTTGAGACATGTTATGTATAGAATCATCTCCTCCCACCCTGCATTGGCCAACCCATCAACCATACCCACCCTAGATAGGGGGGTTGGTTGAAGAAGATTGAGGCATGTTACGTAGATAATTAGTGTTTTGGGCCTGATAGTTGATTCTAGATGTAACATGCCCAAGAAAGACCCCACCACCCAAGGCCCAACCCCACCAAAGGCCCCCAACCCCACCACCCATGCTCTCCTTTGGTCGGTGCCGAAGGTAGGCCTCGGGTGGTGGGGTCTACCTTGGGAATGGTTGTTGTGGGTGGGCCCCTACTATATCCTCCCAACCATAGTGCCCCCCCACCCAATAAGACCCCACCATACAAATCCCTAACCCCACCATCCGGGCTTCACCCATTGATGAACCGACACTTCACCACCATGGCTTCGCCCACCAGCACCTCCGGGAGGTAGATTAGATTTGTGGGAGGATATAGATATGCCTTTACAGGTCGGTGGGGTTAAGGAATATATGGTCGGTGGTGGAGCCTCTGCAGGATGGTAACAAAGCTTGGGTGGTGGGGTCCACCTCTGCAGGGTGGTGGGGTCTACCTTGGATGGTGGGGAAAGTGAACCCCACCAACCATGCACTTCACTACCAACCTATTCACCCAGGAACCTTTTAGTCCCACCCAACCTTGGCAACCTCTTTTATCCCCCCACCCGATGAACCTGAGAAAGCCCTCCCCCCCCGATGGGCGAAGACTTGGTCTATGGGGTCTACATAATTAGGTGGGGTCCTACATTCCCAATCAATTGCCCCTATCAAAAATGAATTGAGTGACCTGCGGAGAATGTGATCATAATGCCAACAACTAGATCACCAGTGAGGAGCCTTTCTCTCTTCGTGGATGCAAAAACTCAATCGAAAGCCTTTAGTTAGTGGCCCTACCTAACTTCTACCTTCCCCTTTTATCCATGAGAGCCTTTAACGCTGACCATATTAGCCTGAGGTTGGGTTGAGTCTATGTTGGAATCATGGGTTGGAGCCTCGATAGGGGCGAAGGGGTCCTGTACCTCCCTGCAACTAGTAATTCTAAATCTAAACTTGTTTGTTCCTTCCTTTCGTAAAGAAAGAATACTTGTTTCTGCATTCCCACCTTCCATCCTTCTATCCAAATTTTTGGTGGCATGGGCTAGAGCCCTGATAGGGGAGAAGGGGTCCTTTACCTCTCACCAACTAGTTCTTAGAAAAAAGCATCTTGGTTGTTCCAACCTTTAAGTAAGAAAGAATCTTTGTTGGGTAGGTGACCAATACACCGTAGGGGAAGGAACCCCCCCACTAGCTGGGGTTCCTTACCCGAAGGCCCCCAAGCCAGGGACCTTTAATGGGCCAAGTTCCCCAACCACCTACTTTCCACTCTTAACCTTGGCCTAGAAAGAATTAATCTTGTTTGGGGCCCCGCCCCAACCTGTCGTCTTGTCTTTTGCGAGTTGTGAACACATCTTATAAACCATGTAAGGTTGTGCCTCCCTTGGTTGGCCTAACCTTCCCATATTTTCTTCCAATGATGTGCTGATTTGTTTCATCAAAATCAGAAGGAAAGGGGGGATCCAACCTTCGGTAATTAATTCCAACCTTCAGAAATGAACAAATTGGTCAGTGAGGTTGGCCAATAAAGAAATAAAGAATGGTCTTCTGATGGGGTATTTTTATTCCTACTTTCCCTACTCATCCCAATCCTAACTTTTCCCTAGGGAGAGAGAGAATGGCTAGTTGGGTTGAGTTAGGATTCGTCCTACTTATTATCCGCCCAGGCTCTTCCGGCAAGAAGAAAGAAAGAATGTCTCTTCGTTTGCCAACTAAAACCAATCCTAACTTCTACCTAAGGAAAATATGGTCAGTGGGGTTGGGTGAAATCCAAGATAGAAGGAAGGTTGGGACCATCCATCATTCCTTGTTAGCACCATGATAGCGGGGGGCTTGTTTCATAGCAAGAGTATAAAAGTCTATCCTTCACCCCCTTCTCCCCCCGTACCTTGTTCCAGCCATAAAGAAAGAATGTTTGTTTGTTTGTTCAGCTTAGAGCTAAGTGAGTAGGTGAAAACCTAAGAAGGGCTATGTAAATATTATCCATAGTATCTCACCACCTGAGCCTTAAGCTCATAAAGAAATAATATTGGTTGTTTGGAAATTGTTGGGGTGAAATCCATATGTAACATTCCTACCTTCATTTGTCTCATGGTCCTTATTTTAATAGTTTCACGTGAAATCCTCTATCTATCATTCCTTGAAATTCATACGTAACATCCCCCTCGACCCGGTTTGTTTCTTTCGTCTAATTAAAAAGTGGTGAAATATGAAATGATTTGAAAATAGCATCACCGATTCCAATCCAATCTGATGGACTTACGGGAGAACAACTCCTTGCTTCTTGCGAGACCTAGCTCTTCCAATTGATTTTAACCAAGAGGGGACTACTGCGGCAGTGTCAGGAGGAAATGCTTCTATGAGTGAATGTTATTCGGGTTTGATTGCAGCAATCCGGGAGCCTTAGACAACATTTTTTTGTAAGAAAATGAAAGAAGTTGAGTATCGAAATGACCTCCTATACCAACATAATTTTTTTATGAAAATGATAAGAGAAGTGGCATCAGGTGGAAAGGTCCTGGTTGGGGAAATTGGCCAACTAAAGGGCCAACCTACCAACCTACCCTAGTCGGTACCCAACTCACCTTACCCAAGAATGGATGGTTGGAAGGGAAAATAAATTAAACTTTCCCATAGTAAAGCGGTGGATTGCTAATCCGTTGTACAGATTGTCTGTACTGAGGATGGATCCCTTTCTCTCTGTTCAGTCACTTGAGATGAATCCTGCTACCCATGTTATAGATGCAACTTATTATCCATTGTTCTTGTTCTTGCAAATATTGCAAAGTGGGCATGTTATTGCCACATATCTATGCCCAACAATAGATATAACCCTCCCTAGTAAATAATTGGCAATATTTTAATGTCTGTTCCAAACAATATACTACATCCCTACTCGGCAATAGATCTGACTTCTCCAGTCAGAGTGAGAAAGTCTGACTTCTCCATTTAGGCTCTTCCCGAAAACCATCCATCACTTCTATGGGATTATTCCTATTCTCCACTATCAAAATATTCATATTCTTCACTACTTGACATGTAAAATATAGACTTCCCCTAATATTGATAGATAGTATAATAGGACTTTCCCTTTACACACTTTGGAGTTAGGCAAGTTCCATATAAAGAATCTTTGTCCCTTGTTAGGTCGGTTCAATAGCCACTTAATATAAGTGCGACGAGAGGTTATGTATTTTTTCAAGCTGGAATAGCCACTTAATATAAGTGCGACGTAATATAAGGGTGATATTCCAGCTTGAAAAAATACATAACCTCTCCCCTAACCTTTCTACTTTGATTTCTCTTTGAGAGGTTCCCTTGACCGTTTAGTCAGAAATAGTCAGAAAGTGGGAGTGGCGAGGGCGATTCAAATTTTGGGTGATTTCTGGATGCACGATTTCAAGTTTCCACCTTCTTATATATAATATAGTAGGGAGAGTAATAGAATATAGTAGGGCTATGGGGTGCTTTTGATCAGCAAGATCAGTAAGAAAGCAGTATTCTAGTTAGGGTAGGTTTGATGAATCCTTGTTAGGGTAGGAATGGGGTCCTAGTTATTTGTAACCCAGGCGCTTACAAGTTGCAAGTTAGGGTTGAAAAGATGATCCTTCCTTCCAGTAAGTAAAGAAATAACCTTCCCCTCCTTCCTAAAGTAGTATTGTAAAATAGTGGCCTTTTGAACAAGGATGGATTTGGTACTAGTGAACAATAATGGCCTTTTGAACAAGGATGGATTTGGTACTAGTGAAAAATAGTGGCCTTTTGAACAAGGATGGATTTGGAACTAGTGCAAAATAGTTTCCTTTTGAACATAATGCAAGTTTCGTATAAAGAATCTTTGTCCCTTGTTAGGCTGGTTTAGTAGCCACTTAATATTAAGATTCTTTACAGGCGTCGTGATGCAGTGTTGTTTCGAAAGTACACGTGCACCCATATGTAGCTAGTCTAGTTTTTCTATGGGCCTCATAGAATTGTAGGGGCAATTTATTTTAATTGGAATGTTAGAGGTGGAGAATTAAGGTTTGATAGAGGTGGATAATTGATATCTAGTGAGTTTAATGCATTCTATGAATAAAATGGCATAAAGAGACATTATTCTGCTCCTAGAACCCCTCAACGGAATGGGGTTGTAGAAAGAAAGAATTGGACTATTTAAGAAGTTGCTAGAACTATGATGAAACAAGAAAAATTTTCTAATTATTATTGGAGAGAAGCAATCCAAACTGTTGTCAACATTCTTAACATAGTTCAAATAAGAGGTAACAACATTAATACTCCATATGAGTTATGGACCGGTAAGGCTCCTACTGTTAAATACTTTAAGGTATTTGGAAGTAGATGTTACATTAGAAGAGATGATGAAAACCTTGGAAAGTTTGATGCTATATGCGATGAAGGAATTTTTCTTGGATATTCAAATAACAAAAAGGCATACAAATGTTTTAATAAGAGGCTGAGAAAAATAATTGAAAGTGCTAATGTAAAGATTGATGAAGCTATGTATAGACTAGTGGAAATAAATGAAGTTGAACCTAATGATCCTACCTGTGGCAAAGTACAAGAAGAAGAAAAGAAAGACAAAGAACAAAGTGATGGAGAAGAGATTCCAAAACCTACACCTAAGACTCCTAAATATGTGAAGAGAAATCATCCAGGGGAATAGATAATTGGTGACATAAGTGAAGGAGTGAAGACAAGAAGCAAAGTAGTTGAGGTAAACTTGTGTTTACTTTGTAAGATAGAACCTAAGACTATGAGTGAAGCATGTAATGATGAGAGCTCGGTTAGAGAAATGAAAGAGGAACTATAGCAGATAGAGAAGAATGACACATGGGAACTAGTGCCTAGAGCTGCAAACAAAATTTTAATTGGTTCAAAATGGGTATTCAGAAACAAGCTGAATGAAGATGGTGAAGTGGTAAGGAATAAAACAATACTAGTATGCAAAGGATATTCATAGGTCGAAGGTATATATTTTGAAGAAACTTTTGCACCTGTAGCAAGAACGGAGCCCATTCAGATGTTCTTGGAATTTTCAACTCATAAAGACTTCAAAGTATATCAGATGGATGTCAAGTCTACATTTTTGAATGGAGAACTGGAAGAAGAAGTGTATATGGAGCAACTGGAAGGTTTTCAACCATCAAACAAACCGGACATGGTTTATAAATTAAAGAAGGCATTGTATGGACTAAAGCAAGCTCCTAGAGCTTGGTATGCTAGATTGAATAGATATTTGACAAAGTAGGGATTCAAAAAAGGGTCCACAGACAACAATCTTTACTTTAAGGTTGAGAAAAACAAAATGTTGATAATTGTGGTATATGTTGATGACATCATCTTCAGTGGAAATGAAGGTATGCATAAGAAATTTGCTGAAGAGATGCAAAAAGAATTTGAAATGTCTATTGGTGAATTGAATTACTTCCTTGGACTTCAAGTAAATCAAAATGACAAAGGGATATTCATTTCACAATCTAAGTATGTTAAGGAAATGTTGAAGAAGTTTGAAATGGATGACTCCAAACCGGTGTGTACCCCTATGATAATCGGATGCAAGCTGAGTAAGGATGATGAATCTACTAAAGTTGATCAGAGCATGTACACATCCATGATTGGTGGACTGTTGTATCTTACTTCTACTAGATCGAACATTATGCAATTAGTATGTTTAGTTGCAAGATTTCAAGAAAAACCTAAGGAAGCACATGTTACTACTGTGAAGAGGATATTCAAATATCTTAAAGGAACTCTAGATTATGGGTTGTGGTATTTGAAGGACAATGATTTCACATTGAATTCCTACATTGATGCAGATTGGGTTGGTTGTGTAGATGACCATAAGAGTACAAGTGATGGTGCATTATTTCTTGGAGGAAGATTAGTCTCATGGTTGAGTAAGAAACAAGATTCAGTTTCTTTATCCACTACAGAAGTAGAGTATATTTCAGCAGCATCATGTTGTACACAGGTATTGTGGATGAAGCAAACCTTGATGGACATAAGTGTGGTGAGTGATGAACCTATATCTATATTTTGTGATAATACAAGTGCTATAATTTTTTTGAAGAATCTAGTGATGCATTCTAGAACAAATCATATATCTATCAAGTATCACTTTTTGAAGGAGAAGGTATTGTAGAATGAAGTTAGACTTGAATATGTACCTACCAAGGAAAAAAATGCTGACATATTCACTAAGGCCCTTCTGAAGGATACTTTTGAGTATCTCAAAGGGAAGTTAAGGGTTACTACCCATCCTTCTTTGAACTAAGTTCACATGGAGGTGCATCAGTCCAGTGAATTCATAGACTCTTTTGTTTTGGATTGATGATTGGGGTCTACTCCTCAAGGGGAGTAGATAAGTACATTATTGTAGTATTTGGATGTACTCCTAAGGGGGGGGTGAACAAAGATTTTTATGGCAATAATTTCCTTTGCCATTGATGTCAAAGGGGGAGAGAGATCATGTGAAAATTTTATGCTTGTGTAGGTTGTCACTTCTGAAAATCATGTATGCTTGTGGGAGAGAGATCATGTGAAAAATTTATGCTTGTGGAGGTTGTCACTTTTGAAGATCATGTTGTCGCTTCTGAAGATCATGCATGCTATCTTTGATGGTTTTTCATATCATGTGTTGCCATCAATGACAAAGGGGGATATTTTTGTGAGTTTGGATGTGTTTGGTGGTGTTTTCATTGATGTCAACACTGTACAGGTTGTTGCATATGGTATTTGTATAATTGAGATACTTTAGAAGTGTTTAGAGTACATGGAGCTATATTTATGAAGTAATTGTGAAGTAGTGTTGAAGTGTGTTCTAACTGTTCTATGCATTTCTCTTGTGTTGATCCTATGCCTATGCCAATTTATAAGTGTGTTCATAAGCTTCAATTGATAATATATCTCAATTTTTAGCTTTTGGTTCGATGGAGAGTAAAAGATATGTTCACTGGTGTGTGAACTAGTTTGGCATAACTATTTGTTTTTGGACTGGGAGAGATGTTTTGGCTCCACAATCTTTTGATATTTGGTTTCAGATCTTGCGAATTTGGGAGATGATTCTTATTTATGTTTTTTTTGTTTTGACAAACCTGCTTGTGTTTTGGTGCTCTGGAAAACCTGCTCTAGAGCTCCTGTGTTTTGTTGGTTGGTCCGATTGGACTGTTCAAGAGGTTCTCTTGGAATGAAGTTTGTTGTATTTGTTGTGGATGTATCTAAAGTGTTCTCAGAGATGGAAATATGTCTGGTGAAGCATGTTGAATGATCCATGTGTGATCATCTTGTTGGATATGTGTGTACTTCAAATATCATTGGTGTTTTTATTAGGTTTGGCTGACCTGGTGTCTACATGTTGCATTAAGTTGTTGCATCAATTTTAGGAAGCGTGTGATTGATCCAAGATGTTGTTTGGGTCCTAAATTTAATATGTAATTGGTCCTCTCTCATTGTTATCCACCGTAGGAATGTTGAGTAGATGACCTTGGAGAATGTTTCTAGGGTTGAAGATGGTATAAAATAAAATCAAGTTGTAGTGAATTTTTATCCATCCATCATCATTTGATGCAAGTAAGAGAAGTGTGCAAAAAAGTTCAAAAATTACAGTGTGCAAGAGTGAGTTGAGGCAATAGTACTTTAAGGTGTTAGATTCCTGAAATTGGTGAGATGATGGTATCTACAATCTTATGATTGGGTTGTGAATGTGTGGAACCCTAGTGGTGGATCTTCATTTATCCCTTTCTATTTTTTTGTAGGTAGTGAGCCTCTTTTTGGACACTGAGTCCTTATTAAGGTAGTGAGCCCTTAATCTGGGTAGTGAGCCTTTTTATCTGGGAAGTGATTCCTCTGACAGTGAGCCTTTGTATCTGGTATTGCATTACTAATATATTGTGAGTTAATCCTCACATTGGTTTTTCCCTCTTTGGGTTTTCCATGTAAATCTGGTGTTTGCATTCTATTATTTTATTTTCATGTTCATACTTAATAAAAAATTGAAGATAAAGTGGAATTGATTAAGTTTATAAGTAAAGTAATTTGATACAACTAATTCACCCCCCCTCTTAGTTGTCTTGTGCATTTCAACACTGAGCTTCTGGTGTTTCTAGACAAAACCTATAACGGAACAGTGTAGTCTCCATTTGAAGGAACCATCTTCAAAGCTCTTCCCTAAAATGAGGGTTGAAAACATTAGAAGAAAAGAAATACCATAATTATAAAGTAAAAATTTGTATCAATCCAAATTCCATAATGTATAATTAAAAAGAAAAATCCTTATAATTGGACCTCAAATTGGACCAAACAGATTTATGATTTTATCTTTACAATTGAGGAACTTTCTCTGTCGAAGCTTCACGACCTCAAATTGGACCAATAAAATTTGTGATTTTCTCTTTAGAATGTAGGAACTTCCTTTGTCAAAGCTTCACGATCTCAAATTAGATCTGATATTGGGCCGGGAAATTTATGATTTTATCTTTAGAATGTACGAACTTTCTCTATCAGATATTAAAAATCTTAGGTTGGATGTGAAATTGGACCAGCAGATTTATTATTTTATCTTTAGAATGTAGGAACTTCCTCTATCAAATATTCAAAAATTCCTATACTCAGGTTCTGCTCCCAAGCGAAAACACCTCGAAGTGTTTCAGGCCAACTGAGAGTACCCTCCAACCTGGTTATGTCACTGATAGAAATCCAAGTTTTCCTAAACCATCCATACATGAATGTTTCATAAAAATCTAGTCTTCTTGCACATGAAAATGCCACATATTAACCCCTTCTAAATAAAACATTTAATCATCATAAAACCATAATTAATAAATCATTTTAGTTTCAAAAATAATATGATGTCATTTACTATCAAAACAAAAGTATAAATCACAAAAAATCCATGAAGCCTCCTAAATGTAGCTTAAAGAAATTTTACATGATGGGTTTCAGCATAAGAAGATTTCTACTACAACTCTCAATGAATGTATTATAAGCATAAAACAAAATTATTCACACTTGAAGTAATGCAATAAAACATTTATTACAAAAGTATGTTAGTAGGAGTTAATTAAAAGTGATTACCTCTTGTTGCAATAAAGAGCCTATAACTTTGGTTGATATGCAAAGTGGTTATGTTATAGTGGTTATAGTGGTTATGTTACTTAAAAGTGTACAATTTAAACTACAAACCAAATTTGTTACATACTTGAATGCAATCTTGGGTTACCACAAACTATAATAATGTGATTTGCTAATAACAATTATGGAAATTATTAAAGCAAGACCCATGCTAGATAGGATACATTTCCTTGATCAGGTTTACATACCTTAATGATCAAACACAAGCTTCCCACACAATCTAGGATACAATCCAAGATCATACCACAACCATGTCAAGACAGCTAATTTTTTGACCCAAGATTTAAGGTTGTTCTTTAATACCAATAGAAGCATTGGTAAGAGCATGACTAGGGTACAAACCCTAGGCCTCCGTAGAAACATAAACCATAACTCTAGCAGATTAGTGAGGTTGCAATACCAAAAATATTGAGACATTGTATCCAATAACAAAATCTTGCAATCTAAATATTGTAGCCAATAACAAATTCACTATGTAGCTCAATGACATTTGTAAATGAAATCTATGGTAAGAAGAATGACAGTCACTTGAGGTGTGACCATCAAAAATAGGTTGAGCAGCATGACAAGATAATAAAGCTTAAACCTTGCATAGTAAAATGGAGATTTTAACAGTGAGTTTCCTTACCCCCTTGCTGACCTTAAGGGTTTTTAAAATGCTATTGGCAATGTTAGAAAAGGAAAATGCAATCAAGGAATGACTGTCCAAATGAAGTAATAGTGGTAAGCACATGTTCAATATTTCTTCTTAGCCATTTTATAATGGAGGTAATGGATTGCATGTTTGAGTAGTGTTTTGAGACTTATAAAAGATGGGAGAATAGGGAATAATACCTTGTGGACTGTGAAGTAGTGACAATAAGGTTGATGGATCTTAAGACCCACAATACCATGAAACAATGAGTCCCCTATAGTAAGTAGGAAGTCTATAGGGCATAGTTTGATTTTATAGAAGGATGCTCATGAAAGGAATCTCTGAGTGACGGTGAGTGAATTGTTTGAGATTGTAGTTGAGGGTGCAATATCCAATCTTAAAGGTAGTTAACAAAGTAGTAAATGTGCAAGCAAATCAAATCATACACAACAAACAATTCACAATGTTATCTTTCATAATTCCTTGAGTTTGAAGACAAAAATCTCATTATATCTTGATCAAAGTAGTGACCTTAATATTCAATCACTAACAACCATTATTTTAAAACATTCTATTGTGCTTATGGAGGTAGCATTTTAAGCAAGGCAATGCGTGGTGGTTTGGAACAATGGCAGGTATGAAGGACTTTCTTTATATGCATACGATGTAGTCTAGCTTAAGACAACATTCTTAGAAGAGATTGAAGATGGATTATGGAACTCAAGGGTTACCATGATAAGGATTAAATCAAAGATTGATATCTATTTAAAAGCCATTGTCATGAAGATATTAAAGATGTCACATGTAAAACCCTAGTAGCTGGAGTAATGAATACAATGTCAAAGAGGACAATGTGCTGGGGAAAATTTAGGATATCTCCACATTATCTAATCACAAGAAAATACATCATTTATTTATTTATTTAAATTAAAATAAATCATTCTAGACCCTATATAGGATACATTGATACTTCAAAAGCATCTAATTTTTTTTTAAAATTAAAAGAAATCATTCTAAACCCTATATAGGATACATTGATACTTCAAGAGCATCTAATTTAATTTTTTTAAGTAAAAGAAATAATTCTAAACCCTATATAATATACATTGATACTTCAAAACAATCTGAAGGAATTTGACACTATGCAAATATGTGTCAATTAAATACCTGGATTACAAATAGTAGCGCGAACCAATGTAACCCTTGTTGAGCAGAGCAGGAATGAGATAAGCAACAATGAATCCTATGCCTCCAATCAAGCACATCTCCTTACCATTCTATATCATTATTTACTAAAACACTTCTCCATTTTGGTGGGCTATGCCTGAAAATAAGGTTTCAACGAAGTTTTTAGAGTATGTTTATTAAAATGAAAACTCCATGTTGGTGGGCTACGCCTGAAAATAAGATTTCAAGAAAAGTTTTAGAGTATGTTTATTAAATTTTTAGAGTATTTTGGCGGGATATATTCTTAATTCCTCAAATGATTTATTCAAATGGATTGTGACTAAATAAATTACTAACTATTTAGTCATTTTTATTTGTGTGACTAAATAATTTTTAGTCAATGACCAAATTAGTCATTTATTTGCTCATTTATAAGTGAGTTACAAACAGTTAGTAGAATTTAGTCATTTTTAGTTGTTGTGACTAAAAAATTTAGTCACCTAGTCATTTATTTTCCAAATTCTACTAGTGAGTGGCCAAATTTATCAAGTGCGGCCTGAAATTGGACAAGTGCGCTTATTTCTAAGAAGCAAGTGCAAGCTAAATGTCAAGTACGACCTCTACATGTTTCTGTCAAATGTGGTGATTACTCAAGAAAAAGAGAGTTTCTTTGGCAATTGTAAGAAGATTCTTGGCAAGTGCGCTATTTTATGAGAAGCAAGTGCGCAAATTTTGTGAAATACAACTGATTTTCATCAGTGAAATTTCAGGGACAAAGAGAAAAATAAAACTTTTTCTAGCAACTATGAGCAAATCCTGGTCAAATACATTAGAATCAGTAGTAAGTGCGGCCTTTGTGTAAATTGGTTTTCCAGTTTTAGTGTTTTGGTAGCAATTAATTCACAGTTTTGGGTGATTTCGTTTTCTTCAAGTGCCCTATTTTTGAGATACGACAAGTGATACCACTAAAAAAGTATGGATTGACATTGATCTTTTCATAACAAACACTTGTTTTGGATCTCAATGTCTATAACTTTTAAAGGTATGTTTCTTTCCACCAAGTGAAACTTAAAATACCAAAAAAAGGCTATAGTTTTCC
The DNA here is from genome assembly GCA_007115665.2 of Sequoiadendron giganteum. Taxonomy (NCBI): domain Eukaryota; kingdom Viridiplantae; phylum Streptophyta; class Pinopsida; order Cupressales; family Cupressaceae; genus Sequoiadendron; species Sequoiadendron giganteum. The sequence continues at coordinate 590,747,662 of CM021100.1, forward strand.
AATGTTGACTTCAGATTTGGTGTGACTTGGAATCTAAGCCTAAATGTCTAGAAACATTTCAAAGAGATTTTTTTAGGATAACTTTAAGGGAGTGCAAACATAGGGCTCTTTTCAAAGTATTCACACTAACCTTAAAGTGTTTGAGATTTTGACTAATATGTTGATATCTGTTTTGATTTGTTTTTGGAACCACACACTATGTTTGGACTAACTCACAAGCATTTACAACCCTAGCTCAAGTGAGTACGTTTTTCTCCATAGTCCTACCAATCATCCCCTAAGAGATGATTAATATGAGAAAATGGAATGGTCAAATAGGCTATGTCAAGGAAATGTACCATCTTGACACACCAAGTAAAAGATTCCCTTCCTTATTTGCTTTATCGCTTCAACCAAAAATCGGACATGGTAAGTAACTTCTTGGAACGATGCTATTCCAATGCACTACTTTAAAGTACACTTTAGATTTGGACTTGGATGGCCACTACTAACAAGGTTTCTTAATGACTATTTTGGGGTTATGAGTTTTGATTATCTATACATGTGGCATTTTTCTCAATTAAGAGGCCTCCCAACCCTTGCGGGTTTTTATGTATCACACAGATATTGGGGGAGACTAATGTTGGTATAAAGGAGCATGAAATGGTAGGTGAGAACTTTCCTCACACCCACTATTATTTATATAATGGTCCAAAATGAGAATACCACTTGGGTCGCCTATGAGTTCTCCAGTGTGGGATGTGTCTTAATAGGTGGGCCCTCTAAAGGTACAAAAATAAACAAAGTGTGAAGCTCAAGATGTTTTCGCTCAACCAATATCACCAAAAGGTGCAAGGGGAGAAGACAACCATCTAGCTTGCCAAACACAAAATGCATGACATACAATTCATAGAAATTTGGTTCTTTTTAAGCACCTCGAGCGGTGTTATCCCCAAAACAATATGTGAAAAGCATAACAATGGTTCTTTTTACAAGCATCCAATGGAATTTTTCTGGATATCAATCAATATCATAGCAAAGGTGCAAGAAAAAAGAATGATTTGTATATTTTTAAGCCTAAAACTTGAGTGTTTCTAAACTGATCCCGGTCTTACTTGGCCAACAAAAACAAATGTGAGTGTGCATCAACAAAAGAAAATCATTTTGGTCATTTGTGTTGTTCTTTTTATGCACCAAAATCAAAATTCATAATTTAGAGAGCTTTGAAATGGTTCATTTTTAGAAGCACCAAAAATGGTGTTCATTTTTGTTGTTCTTTTTATGCACGAAATAAAAATTCCTAATTTAGAAAGCTTTGAAATGGTTCATTTATAGAGGCACCAAAAAAGAAGTGTGTTTGTTGTAGGTTCTTTTTAAGCACCAAAGGAAAATATTCCTAACTTAAAAAGCATTGAAATGGTTCATTTTAGAGCACTTAAAAAACAAATGTGTTGTTCTTTTTATGCACCAAAATAAATAAATTCCTAATTTAAAAAAGCCTTGAAATTCTGAAGTTCTTTGACCATTCATCTTCCCTATAGAAAAAGGTGTTAGTGTTTCCCCAATCCTGTATACATAGCTATTAATGCATGTCACACATTCTAAATAGGAATCCATAGCTTTAAAAATCAATTTAAAATTTGTAGATCTTGAACATAGGTCTGTAAGAGAAAAAGCATAGAAAAACCAGCAAGTGTGCCCTTTGTCAAAGAGAAAAAGTGTTGAAAATAGGAAAGTGTGCCCTCTTTTAGAAGACAAAGGCACTGGAAAAATTCAAGTGCACGGAAATCAGAATCAAGTGCCTAGGTTTCAAGGTCAAGTGTGTAGATTCCATGAAATTCAATGCAAATGCTTCCAAAAACCTATGCGTGAAGATTTTGCCAGATCGCCTCCAGGACCTGTAACTTCAAAAATTGCTCATGAAATCGTTAGTGTAGGGGACTAGAGTCCCACCAAGCGTGCCAGAATGTGTGAGGGGGAAATCATGGAGCATAAACAAGATAAATTCAATGAAATAGAATCTAATCTAAATTAAAAACACTAATCTAGATCTATTCCTTCACTCACGAAATGACTTTCTAAGCTATTGAAAACACATAATGAAATCCTACATTTACCAAATTGAATTAAAAACAAAGAGAGGTTACCATCTCATGTCAGAGTGTGTTCGTAATATGTCAGGTTGTTCTTTTCACTGTGAAGCCTCCATTGTTGTGTGTGAGAAGCTTTGATGCGATGTGTGTTGGTTGATCAAAGATATGTTGAAGCTTTGTCAATGGTGATTAGGAAATTTGTAGTACTTCATTGTGCAAATGATGTTGATTCTTCAATTCTTTTTTATGATGAAAGAGGTTTGTTATATAGTGGATGATTAGGATCACATGGTGATCAATGGTCGAAAGATGTTGAGAGGATTTAGATGGGAATAATTTGTGCAAATAGATTGCGTAATTAGTGTGATTGAGGAATAGATTGATTAGTCAAGAATATAGATTGATTAGTCAGGGATTAGATTGAATAATCTTTGGGATTGAAGAATAGATTGATCTATTAAGAATTAGATTGAGCAATCAATGATTCATAATTTTCTCAATCGAGGAAGTGGTTGAGAATGATTAATTAATTGATTTAATTAATTAATTCCTTTTGGATTTGAACATGCAAATCAAGTTTGACTTTTTCAAACAAAGTTGCTTTAGTTTGATTTAATTTTTGATAATGTTTTGAATAGTTTATTCAAATTTGGAGGGAAAGTGGGTTAATTAAATTGTTATGATTTAATAATTCAATTGACTTAGGGGAATGAAGTGATTTAGTGACATAATTAAATAATTGGTTTTATTTAATTAAAAAGGATGAAATAAAGTGAGATTAGGACTTTATTAAACAAATGCAATTTATTTAATTGGTCGATTTGATGAAAAGTGAATTAATTAAATAATGTTGTTTAATTCAATTAATAGTTTAAATTAGGGTTTTATGACTTTATGAAATAAGTGAAATTTATTTAATTGGTCGAAAATGGTGAAAAGGTGAATTAATTAAATAATGTCGTATGATTCAATTAATAGAGGAATTTAGGGTTTTTGATGCTTTTGATGTGAAATGCAGTGATATTTGATAATAATGATGTCGATGATGCGAGAATGTAATTTAAAGTGTGTGATAAGTGTTAGGTCAATTTTACATGTCTACACTATTGTGCATGGTTGTCGATGTGTTGATGTTTCATTTGTTTACATTCATGCTAATGCTTGATAATGGTTTGAATATTAATGAGGGTCTAAAGGTTTTAATGCACAACTAATTCACCCCTCCTCTCAATTTTTTTGTGTGTCTAACAAATAACTCATCACAAACTTTCCCTCAAGGTTAGTCATCATCACATCACATATCTAGATACAACATACCCACTTTCACCCATCTAAATGATTTGGCACTTCAAATCCAAGATTTACAATAGATATTCAACATCCACATAGGACCAAAGAAGAGTTATACACTAGAGGACATATGCCCCTATCGTTTTGATGGGACTCTACCCATTTTGTTTTTTCCACATAATTTTGAAATGCCTAAGCTTGATAAATACAAAGGAAAAAGAGACCCTATGGAACACATTAGTTATTTCTACATAGATTCCTTAGAGGTGGTCCATAATGATACTTATCTTATTCACCTCTTCTTGAGAATATTAGGAGGGTGGTTCATGGAATGGTTTTATTGGTTACCAACTGGCATTCAAACTTTTAATGAATTGGCCAAATAATTTATCTCACTTCTCCTACAATGTATAACATGAAGTCTCAATGAATGACCTTTGTACCACAAATAAAAATAGTGGAGAAACCTTCACCTCATTCTTGTGCAAAGATGGAGAAGTTTAGCTAGTAAATGTGCATGCCACATTCTTGAGAAACAAGTGGTTCAAATATTTATTCAGAATATGAAAATAAAAATAAGATTCCATCAGAAAGTGCAATGCTCTAATACCTTTGATTATTGAGAAAGGAATTAATATAGAAAAAGCTCTTATTTCCAAAGGACTCATCAAAATTTTAAAAGATAACAAAGACTATTTGAACTCCTCAAATGACAAATATCATTTTTGGAATTAAAAAAAAATGGTAAACGATGGTGTGGTTGTCAGTAAGATGGTTCAACATCTCATCCAACTTTATGCTTACAAGAACGACCCAATGTTCAAACCTTGACTAATGTTCAAGATAACTTATAGAGAGCGAATCCTAGGAAAAGCAACCCACAACAAAAATACACTCTTTTAGGGGAACCCATTGAATCAATTCTCCATAAAATAATCCAAGAAAACTTGGTCACACTCCCAAAATTCAAACAAAATGAACCTCAATTTAAACCAACATGGTAAAAGGACACTGATTTCTATGAATATCATAGAGTGAAAGGTCTCACCACTCCAAATTTATTTAAGCTAAAGATCCTCATTCAAGATATAATAGACAAAGGACATATTGGTGTTGATCACCAAATCAATGATGATGTGATCTTCAAGGATCCTTTACATAACCACGGGAAAGTAAATTCCACCAACTATCATAAATTATGACTATACTATCATAAATTATGACTATACTATGAACCATATTTAAAAAGTTGACAAGCGTGTGCATACTAATATCATACAAAATAAGAATCTTGAATGTGTGGTTACAAATCATAGGGGTAAGGTCTCTTCAAGGAGCCTCATCTAGAACCTAAAATAAAACACAATATAATCTTATGGATTAATTATGAAAAATTATAGCACAGATATCTATTCTAGAGATTTTACACATATCGCCAATCTATGAGGAAATTCTAGATAAATCCCTTAGATAATCTTCAATACCCATAGATTTGATTGTCAACCAATTTCAAGCCATGATCAAAAATCTTGTCTCTAACCATCATCTAATGTTTACCAACAAAGATATGACATCTTCCACACCCATTCATAATGATTCACTCCATTTAGAAATCTTTATCTATAAGCATAAAATTAAATGTGTCATAATAGATGGTGGTATTAGTTTAAATATTTTCACCTTGAAATTGGTAAAAATATTAGGATACTCTAAGGAAGTCATAAACCCACACAAGAAGATAGTGATTGGAGCATATGATGATGCAAAAATCCCTTCTAAAGGGACTAATACACTTCCTATATGGGTGGGACCAATAATTAAAGACATAATATGCTAAGTGCTAGATCTGGAGCTACCATATAATGTACTTCTCAGTTACCCATAGATACATTCCATGTAGGCCATGCCATCAAATTTCCATAAATTCTTAAATTTTAATCATAATGGAAAAGAGATAACCATTCCAAGAGACCCTAATCATTTTCCATACTAGAATCACTTACGAGGGAGGGTACACCACACTTAAATTTCCTAACAATGGGGAAGCTTCTTCTTCCACATCCTACATTGATCCAAATGCTTTGATAGCATCACCCACTCAATCCACTACTACTCTGGGAATTAAAATTCAAGCAAAATATAAGGGGTGTGGTGAATATGACATGGCCCATTCCTTCTATATAGGTTGGCTCCCACCATCACCCAAGATATATGGAAATCTATCTATATCATATGAAGTATCCACTTTTATTATCAAATACAACCCCACTACATTTTTAAAATGGGGAAAACTTGACAAAGAATCTATTGATGAAGACATATCAAAATGGATTTATAGAGATGAAGTAAACATTGTCATACTTCTAGTTGAAAAATATACCAAAGGATTTCAGATTATAGAACACATAGATTATGATGGTCACAATGGGCTTGGTTTATAAAAACAAGGTATTGTAGAACATATATTAATAAAAAGCAAGCCACATTTTTTAAGGGCTTGGATTCGTCCAACTAATAAATGTATCCTTGCCTATTGGGTCTATCCTTACTAAGACAAAAAAATCCTCTTCTATGGTTGACACTTATAATGGGAACACTATCAACAACTCCTTTGAGTATATCATCAGTTTATTCAAAGAAAATTTCATCAATACTTTATCCACCATATCCTTTAAAACAACACTTTCCAACCATAATAACCTATCGATGGTTTATCCTCAACTCATACACTAGGACCAACAAGGACCTCAGAGTTTATATGTTTTTCAAAATAATGAAACTATCACTAAGTTTATAGCACTGTGAGATGGAATATCGTTAGGATATCATAGAGTTGGATTCATTGTGAAGCTTGATAGAATGGCATACTTTGTGGAGAGTGTTAAACCCTCTAGTCACAAAAATATAGCAATAATGACAAGGTCCTTAGGTGAAAACCATAATGCGGCATCTATGGACCATAAAATAGTACTAAAGGATGTATCTAATAGTGAAAACCTTTCTAAGGCACTGTATGAGCATGAATTTTCACCCCCAACACAAAGTCCCCTTTCACCCTTTACACTTTAGAAAACCAAAGGTGGAGGTTTAATTCCACTTAAGCTCGTTCCTTGCATTCCACTTGGTGCCTTGTTTGTGTGTCAGTGGGGGAATTTTTGTTGGGGATGCCTGCGCGACGTGCAAATGTCTGCACAGTGTGCTTACATCCCTAGTAGATTCCTATGGCTTGAGACTGTAAAGACATTACACTTTCAATTGGAAGTCAAAGTGTAATGCCCCTCTTCGGCTGGCCAACCCAAATATGGCCATTTTCAACTTCTCCTTCATATTCTCACTGCATTCTTCCATTCTCAAGTTTTTATAAGTCTTGAACAAGTTGGCACACTCTCTCCATTCTTTGAGCATAAACTTTCAAGCTTTGTAGCAGCATTCTTCACTCCATTGCAGCAATCTACCACTCCATCACTTTGATAGTGTGAGCATAGGATAAACACCATGGAATCAGAGGCTTGAGCTCCTCTCATTCACTCCTCCACAAGCCTTGAGAGCTTTGGACGAAGGTCATAAGCTTCTCTCATCTCCTCTATCATATTCGGTTGAGTAAGCATATATTGTTTTGTAGTGTTTCTTGCATATGTAGCTTGTATTTCCCTTATTTATCATTATTTCTATCATTCCAAACTTGGTTGTCCGTGGAGGTGGAAACACCAAGATGGGGGTCTAAATGAGGAAGGCCCCTATACAGCCCCAAAAATTTATCCCTTTATTATGTACAGGTGGAGAGAGTTTGAAGCAAGCTGGCAAGGAGGATATTCTACGAGATCATCTTTTTCACCCTCTCGGTAATATACCTCTTTTATCACTTCTGTATTTACTTTTCTCTCTTCTTAGTCTCATTCTTTGCTTCCTAAAACTATTAGACTCGACTATCAATCCTTTCTCAAGATTCCAACCTCATCTCTAGTTCTCTGGTCATATGAACGCCAGCACACCTATGAGATGTCAGCGTGTCGCATTGTCATCCCAGAACTGCGCTTTTGTCCTCAGATAAAGATCTTCCTAAGATGCAGAGTTGACTCTAGAAAAGTGACTCGTCTAGTCTTCCTAAAACTCCCAAGATCATAGAGTGATCGAAGGACATATATTCCTCATCATTCTCATCCTTTTCATCATAATCTTCCTTTGAATTGAGTTAAGTTAGGGCAGCCTTTATGCTCTTGGCCTTTTGTGACCTGGGGCCTTGTAGTGGTTGGTCCCCCTCTCTTACAAGCACCTAAAGATGGAAGGCTTGACACCCTCTTTGAAATAATTAATCAAAAGAGATCTCCAACACTTGTAGAAAAATCTATAGAGATAAACATCAATGCAACATGTAATTTCAAGATAACATACTTTGCAGCATCTTTGTCTGAGAAAGAAAGAATTAATTTAACACACTTCTTTCAAGAGAGACAATTCAACTTTACATGGTCCTATGTAGACATTCCAAGGCTAGATCCAGAGTTAGTCCTTCATCATTTGACAATAGCTCGAAAAGGAAAACTAGTAAAGGAGAAATTGAGAAAAATGTACTCTCAGATTGCATTGCTAGTAAAAGTAGAACTCCAAAAACTACTAGATATGGGTTTCATTAGACCACTTGACTATCTCGAGTAGATATCAAACCTAGTACCTATTACTAAACCAGCTAGGGGCATTAGAATATGCATAGATTTTAGAGATCTCAACAAGGCATGTCCCAAAGATGATTTTACTCTAACAAATATAGACGTGATCACGGACTTGACAACATGACACAAAATGCTATCTTTAATGGATGGATTCTTTGGATATAACCATATTTGCATTGCCCCTGAAGATCAATATAAAACAATGTTCACTTGTCCATGGGGAACCTTTTGTTGGAATGTCATGCCCTTCAACCTCAAAAATGTTGGAGCTACCTACCAAATGAAGATGACCACTATATTTCATGACATGATGCATACTTTTATGTAGGATTATTTTTATGATCTCATAGCGAATTCATTAATAAGAGAAAGTCCTCTAGATATACTGGCCAATATTTTTGATAGACTAGAAAATTATAATCTTCAACTGAATCTTAAGAATTGTTTCTTTGGGGTTACATATGGAAAACTATTGGGGAATATTATATCTAGAACAAGAATATAGATGGACCCAACAAATTTCAAAGCCATAATCGACATGCCTCCTACTACAAATCTCAAACAACTACGTAGCTTACAAGGAAAGTTATAGTTCATCTGTCGATTCATTGCATAATTGGTAGATATGTGTCATCCCTTCCCACACCTTTTGCATAAGGGTGTTACCTTCAAGTGGGATGAAAAGTGTCAACAGGATTTCTAACAACTTAAAGATTATCTTACATATCTTCCAGTGTTAATGTCACCAATTCTAGGAAATCCTTTGTTATTATATGTATCTACCACATTAGTAGATTTGGGTTCTCTCCTAGCACAACATGATGACTCAAGTAAAGAAAATATATTCTAATACATCAATTGTACTTTGGTTGGTTATGAAATTAATTACACACCTATTGAACATTCTTGTTTAGCATTTTTTTAATTCACAAAAACTAATACATTACATGATAAACGATCAAAACAAAATCATCACAAAAATTGATCCACTTAAGTAGTTGTTGAACAAAGAAACTCTTATAGGAAGATTGGCTAAATGGGTTAGATCCTGGTTGAATTTGATATTGAGTATATATAGAAAGGACATCAAAAGGAAAGTGATTGTAAACCAGTTAGCAAATTCTCCTATTACTGTAGATCACCCACTAGTATCAAATTTCCTAAATGAAGGTATATTTACAATAACCCACACCCAAATATGGAAGCTTTATTTTTTTAAATCATGCATTCATCATGAATCGGGAGTAGGTATATTATTCATCACACCCCAAGGTGAATGTAGACCAAAATCATACTGATTGGAATTCCCATGTATAAACAATATCACTAAGTGTGAGGTATTAATTACAAGACTCGTGATGGAAATACATGTATATGGTGATTCCCAACTAGTTGTCAAATAGGTGAACAATGAATATCATACCAAAAATGAGAAAATTTTACCTTACAAAAAGATGGTAGATAGTTTCAAACAATACTTTAATGACATTACATTTGAGTAGATTCCCAGAGTGAAAAAAGAAAAAAATTTCATGGAAACCATTGATTCTCTCTTAGATATACCTCATAATACTCAATTATGCAAGTTCTTAGTGGAACAACTCTTGATCCCTACATTCAAAGTCCCAAACTTTGAACTCATGTGTGAAATTGTTGGTCCCAACTCTCCATGGTATCATGATATCTATACATACCTCCACCTGAATATCCTTCCACCTAACTTATCATCTAATTAGCACAAAACTTTCATGTTCTGCTCTTCTCACTTTGTAATAATCAACAAAACGCTTTTTGAAGGAGTTTTCATGGTACCCTTTTAAGATGTCTTAGCACGAAGAAGGCCCAAACTACCTTAATTGAGGTACACAATGATATCTATGGGGTAGATTTTGGGGGTCCTAATTTGGTAAAGAAACTCATGAGAATAGGGTACTATTGGCCAACAATAGAACAAGACACCCACCAGTTTGCTCAAAAATGTCAAAAGTGTTAGCAACATGGGGATTGTATACATGTACCAACTCATAGTGGGGAATCAGCCTTATAGGTAAAATACATCCCCCGTCATCTAATGGCCATAATTTTATCATCATAACAACGAAATACTTCACTAAGTGGATTGAATCCATTCCTCTCACTAGCATTAGTGAAAAGAAAATAGCTAAGTTTATCCTAAACTATATCATTTTTCAATATAGTATTCCCTCAACCATTGTCACTAACAATGGTAGACCATTTAAAAACCAATATGTTCATGATTTCTACCATAAATTCCACATCCAACACAATTTTTCCACCCCTATTATCCACAAAGTAATGGTCAAGCAGAGGCATCAAATAAAACCATATTGAAAATCCTCAAAAATACTATCAATAGTGTTGGTCGTGACTTGCATATCCACCTTAACACTATCTTATGGGCCTATTGAACCAACATTTGCACACCCACAAGAGCCACCCTATATTCCTTAGTCTTTGGAGTCGAAGAAATTTTATCTTTTTAGGTCGAGCTCCTATCACTCAGAGTTTTTCTATAGCATCTTATCAATGATGAAGAATATAGAGCTCCCAGACTACATCACTTGGAATTGCTAGATAAAATGTGTCTCAATGCACTCAATCACCTATAGGTTTATCAAAATAACCTTCATCATAGCTATAATAAGAAGGTTATCTCATGTATGTTCAAGATAGTAGACTTCATCCTTAAGGAAAAACAAAAGAACCAACAAGACCATGAGAAGAAAGGGAAGTTTAAACCTAACTAGCTAGAAGCATTGTTCATCATAGAACCTTGTGGATTAGGAGCATACCAACTTGCCACACCTAAAGGAGAACCACTAGATGAGCCTATCAATAGCAGTCACATGAAGAAAGTATATGCTTAATCCTTAGATTATATTAATTTTTTAAAAATAAAAAAGTAAAATAGAAAAATATCAAAAGTAAAGATAAATAATCCACCCTATGGTGAAAACCACTTCAGTGGTGCCTTGGGTTAGTACCATGGTGAAAATATATTTTCAAGCCTCATGTGTAGAAATTGATCTTCACCATCTATTAGCACCTTCATCCACTCTATCCATAATAAAATATTTTTCATACACCTATCACCATTATCATGGCTTGATATTGGTCACTAGTAGGGTCATCCATCCTATCTTAGGACACCATCTCATAATAAGTTCATGACATCCATTTTGTTAATAACAAATCCTATACTTAACTGGGGGCATTTCTTTGACCTAGCGTTCAGATTGGATCCTTGAAGTCAATATTAGATGAAAAATATTTCACACATTCCATCACATCACTTCATATTATCCATAATAAAAACACCATTCAAAAAATTCTATAATAAATTTGCATCACAGTCACTCACCATAACACCAATAAATCGCCATTTCCTAGATGAGAGACTTCAACAAAAACAAACTATATAAAACCCAATGATATTATAAGTGTTCATTAAACAATCACAATTAAGAGACTCTTGTGAAACTATCTACAACATACTAATCAATTTCTAAACACACTTTACAAATCTTTTCTAAACAATCATGAATTAATGGATACATCTTTCCTACAATGGGCATTATGAACTATTGAGAAAATATTTTCTAGCAAGAAAATATTATAGTTGTTGATTTGTTTGGTCTTTGAGTATTTTTATTTCTTGATTTATCTTATTTTCCTACTCCAATGTTCCTTGAGGATATCTCAAAATCATGGGTGGAGCAAGAATGGTGCAAGGAAATTTCTTCTGTATGTTGTGTTTGTGGAATTTTCTTAGGCATTGTTGTGACAGGTATGATCCTTGTGTGTATGGGACTAGCTTCTAGCATTAAAAAATAACCCTATATATAAGGTCATTTAAACACCTTTATATATTAAGGTTATCATGCTTTGAAACTATGTTCCCTTGCATATTCTAGCAAGGTTCCATCATGTCTAGTACATTTAATGACAATCCTTATTTTTCATGTCAAAGTCCAAGCAAAGGATACTGAAGTCACCAAGGTTTGTCTCAACTTGGTGTGTAACTCCCCACCATGCAACCCTAGAGGAAGTTTCAAAACTATGGAAGCGTACAAAAATTTTTCTTTTAAAGGTGCATTATTAACAAGTAAGATGCACTACACTTTCGCAAACACCTCTAAGGCATGAGGAAAATATTACAAATAAAACCATAACATATACAATACTTGCATAAAGCATTTATCTAATTACTAAACAAGAATTAAAGTTCCTTCATTCAAGCATTTAATTTACATTACAAAGAATAAAAATACATCAAGATCCAAATTACATTAATTTACAGTTAAGGTTACAATACTCATTCCCAGAATGAGGAAGATCATAACTAACTATTAAAAATTATACGATTCCTCCTCGAATACAATTGAGGAGTAACTTAAATACAAATGTCAACTGAAATAATACATCAAGTGAACGGAATGAAAAAACTGGCATCCACGAGCTCTCCAACTGGAAGACCTCGCCATCACGAAATGAAGAAAGAGGTCCCAATGGTGTAGGGTGCACGTTCCTCCCAACCAAGTGGTACCCAAAGGCCCACCCCCCATGCTAGGAGATAGTAACAAGGATCCTAGACAATACCATCTACCACTAGACACAGACTAACACATAACTGAACTTAACATAAACTAGAACACTACTAACTCAAAGGAAACAATGCTACCAGAGTTAAATAACTAGATACCCCAGTGAACCATACATATTTCTAACCTAGGAGAAGGGTCACCACAAAGGTGCATGGGTTACCCGATAGATCTTCCCAGACCCCGGCCCCCATCAAGAATCACTCTCCTACTATCAAAACATGGAACAAAACCACTCCAAACTTAGGAGGAAACATATCACATAATCCACTCCATACAAAGGAGGCAAACATCCCCGTTCATGAAAATTGGGTAACTTACTGGAAACAACAAACGCACTACCCAAGGGAATTAAAATGACTGACATTACAATACAACAACCCCCATCTAAAAATCCTCTAGAAGACTTACAGATTATTGTCTAACACTTTACCAATTTTTCCCCCCAAAATGTAACTAGAAGAAATACAAAGGGAAATCAAGACAAAAATTAAGTCTAATGTTTGGATTTCCTAAATCCATTCTCATTCAGTGAAAAACACTAAAACAAATTGCCCAATTACACTAATCAAAATAAAAGCCCTTCTTACTCACAGAGAAGAAAAATCTAATTTTATTTGAATATTCAATTTCCTCTATTATTTGTAATAAAATAATATCAATTTCCCTATTCAACTCCATCATTTGTAAAATTATCTTCAATGAATTTATACATGCACTAACTAGAATAAAATATTTAAATATAAAATCTATTTATTTATATATATATCTATCTAAAATATATATATATAATCAAATTAAATATTTAAATGTATGAATATATACTCTGATTATTCCTATAACAAATTATAATATATATATAATTATATATATTAATATATTTATTATATATGTTACCAAACTATTCAGCAAAATACTTCCCTTTTTTTAATAAAAATAACACAGTATATTATATACATATATACATACATATATATACATATATACATAATATATATACAAAAAATACATTGTATACCAATCCCCGAATCACATTCGAGATTCCTTTTGGGCGGACGAATTAATGAAAATTCACAAGGTTTATGAAATAAAAAGGACAAGCATAAATTAATGGGGAGGGGTCGGTTGTGGCCAAACCCACCCCCCAACTCTCCATTTGGCGCGGCCTTGCATGGTGGGTGGGGGTTGCGCTACCCAAAGGTAGCGCTCCCTCCACCAAAGTGTGGAGGGTGTTTCCTTTAGGCAGCCGCACCCTCCACCAAAACAACGCATGGTGGGGTGCACACAACACCCCACCAAAATTTAAAACCCTTTTGCCATACGGACGGCTATCATAGATTTCATAGTCATTCACATTGAATGCTGATAAATAAGTATAAACACTTATAAATAAATTAGTAGATATATATGTGTATGTATATATGTCAATATATATATACATATATATGCATATATAATATATATGCATATATAATATATATACAAAGAATTATAATCAATAATTTAATTGGAAAAAAAATTCTAAAATGAACAGTTACAGGAAAAATATCCAGTTATACAAAATACTTCTGAAAAGCCAATTTGTAGAGAATTTAACTTCTTAGATGAAATTTTTCCCGAAGCGTTTATCATATAGGAAACTAAATTTCTTCCAAATCCCTAAGTGTTCCATTCTGGTTTCCCCTAAATTCACTATAATACCAAATTTCCATTTGCTAAAGTTTTCCACAAAGAAATTTCAACCTACAGAAGAAAATGATTCTACAGATAAATTTATTTACAGAGAAATTATTTAGGGCAATACAACTTTTAACACAAGGAAATCTTTTACAGAGAAGATGTAATCTAGAAGCTTTTCAATTAAAAACTTAACAAAATCAAAATAAATAACCTATAGTCCAATGCTTGAGTATTTGTAGATCTGAAGCAGTGACTCCTCCACAGCTCCAAGCAATTTTTCCAAACAAACAATGGCTTCCTCTAGAGTAATACGATTTCTCGAACACAACAACAATCCCGAACACAGCAAGAATTTATGAGAACAATTTCTCTAAAGATGCAAGAATACAAAAATACTTTCTACAACAAATTCCTCCAAAAATTATCCAGATCCTATACCAATCACAGCCAGACTTATTTCCAAACAATTTCCCAACACCCAAGCTTTCCACTTCCTCTCTCAAAACCCAAAATCTTCTCCCGTGAATCAATTTTCCAATAAACTAATTAATTCCTTCTAAGACATGCTAAAAATCATAAAATATATCTAACAACCCATTTTGCATAAAATCCTCCAAATTCAAAAATTAAAATATTTAATAATTACAAACATTTCCCTTTTCAAATTAAACTTAATTAACTAATTTAATTATTCAATAAACAATACAATCCAAGGATTAAACTATTTATCAATTAAATTAAATTAATGTATTTATTAATTTAAAACTTCTAACATTAAAATAAAATTAATCTAACAATCAACTTTAAATGATTAAATTCATTAAATCCCCTTTTAAAGTATTATAAGATGATAATTCAAAGCAATAATAAATAATTTTAAACAAGCAAAACCGACTAAACCCGATGACAAACTAAGACTAGGGTAAAGGCTTGACACAAGTATCCTAGCTACTATATCCCAATCAACATAATCGTTGGGTGATGGACACACTCAAACCTGTGAAGCTAGGTGGAGTCGATGTCCTGTACCTACAAACCTGTAACCATGGCATATAACAACATACATATATACATCATAATTAGAACACACCGTGAAGAGGGAATCGTGAGATTGCAGGGCGCTTGCAAGCGAGTGACGCAATTTTATCCTTTTCACCAATACACTATCTCAAAACTAACAATTCTAACATATATAATCTACTCAAGTGCATATAACCATGTTATTCCAAATAATCATAATGCTAATCAAAGGCATGTCAAATGATAACATCAAAGTAGAAAATCATCACAACATAACATATAATCCACATCGCTCTATAAATAGAGATCAAAAAATAACAAAGCATCGTAATCTAAACATAAGAGAAAAATAGAGGGGTGTTACATGGTGTATGTATAACCACTTTCCACATATTAAAAAATTCTAAGTAAAGGGATTATCATACTCTGGTGTGTGTATATCCTCTTGCTTCAAAATAAAATGCTCTATGGTGATAAAAATAGTACAAAATAGAAAGCACAATATCTATCATTTTCCTTATCCATCTACATCAATCTATCTCTATCTATATATCTCATATCTATCTTGTTCATCTCATTCATCATAAATTTCATTATATGATACTAATCAACTATTATCAATTTCATCTCATTCCTCAATCATGCATGTATCATGACACAACCAAAAACAAAGCATAGTCCATTCACATTATCCACATATATTGCATGCACACACATTTTAGGAACCATACAATGTACATCATAGGAAAATCCATTATTAGCTACATATAACACTTATATATCACCACATGCATATATCATGCATCATATAGATCATATCATATCCTCAAAAAATACAAAATAATATCATGTCAACATCTAGTCTAACAATATCATCCACCCATCACATAGAAAATAAAATAAGAACCATAACATCATTACATAACATGTATAGTCGGCATCGCCAAAATATATATCATCACATATATCAAAAAATAATGTGTCATGATACATCTATCAATAAATTATATACATGGGCTCATCATCCATAGATATACAATACATCAAGCCCATAGGAAAAAATCATAGTGTGTCTACCAAAGGCTAGAGAGAACTCCCCCCTCAAAATGAGCAGGAGCTGGATCCTATGACTGATGGTCCTGGTTGATGTAACCCTAAAGGCCCTGGCTCCTATGAACCTCTTTCTCCCTACTCTCCACTTTGCCCCAGGATTTTCTAGGAGGTGGTGACCCCATCACACCCTCACTCACTGATATTTGAGATATAGATCTATTTAATCTACTTTGTGTAAAGCTAGGAGCTTGCCGATCTAACAATACCACGCTCTCATACAAATATCTGTAATATAATTCCTCCTATGTATATCATGTAATATTTGAAACCATCTCTACAATAGGAACTTGTACAACATCCTAGATACTTAATAATGGTTTCTCTACTCTCTCAAACCAAATAACTACTACATCCCTCTCCATAGTCATATTGGCTAACAATTATTGCAATCCTTGCACCTGACCATGTGCACTTACCAATTGTGCATTCAATCCCTACACTTGGGGAGTAGGCATACAACCTAACTATCCTCATCATGACCCATAGCCTCCTCTTCTACTTCTAGATATTGCACTTCTTTCTCTCTTGTTGATGGTGATAACGCTATCTGTTTGTACCAAATGTGGTGGAATAGCTACCTATTGAGAATTGGGGTATCTATCCTATCGCTCCTCCATCATGTCCATGAAAAAATCAACAATGTAATCACCTACCTCTTGTCCTTGGCTCCTCCTCTCCACCTCTCCCTAATCATTTTCCTCTACCATCACCACCTACAAGATTTGTCAATCTTGTAGGTCTCATCACTGCCTACCACCTATCATACTCTAGTGTTATCCCTACATCACTAATATTTGGTTGTGAAATCCACAACACTAGTACCAACCCCTCAAAATCACTAATAGTTATCTTTGTACTAATCATAGGTCCCCAATTTATAACCTCTTTAGAAGCACGGGAAAATATTTCCTCCCCAACTAGTACATCTTGTTGATCACCAAACTATCTACAAACTCTATCTAGTTCTAATGTCATAAAATTGCACCCCTTGCAATTTCACATACATTCTTGCATCCACTTTAGTGTCCACTCCCTTAGTACTTTTGTAGGCTCATTTTAGCCCCTGCATCAGCCTTTTTCCCTCTCAGGATGCTTAGTACCCCTTTTCAGCAACTACCCTTCACATTTCAGCTTTGCATTAAACCTAATGTTTCTCTCATTTTCATCATTTCGTAGCATGGTGTGTTTGGACACTAGTGCACTGTGCAGACGTCTGTGTGCCACACTAGCGTTATGTGACATTTCAACATTCAAACGACCATTTGCATGCATGTTTTCCACTTTTCATCTTGTTTTGTCAGTGGTAATGGCCCAAGACACCCTAAAACAACTCAAGAAGCTTATTTTCCTTCCTAAAATGTTATCTTTTCTATTCATTTTGGTCTTCTAGCTTCTCGGTCTCTAGCTTCCTTCTATTCTTGGCTCTAGCATTTCTCTCTTGTTATCTTGTTTGCACAACTCCATATAGTTTGCTACAACAGAAATTTCAAGCTCTCTTGGCAACTCTCTTTGCAGCACTTTTGGCTTTTGTGGCTAGCTATCTTGCTCTCCCTCTTTGGCTTCCTTAAGCCTTGCATGCGATACCTCCCTTGTCTTGTGCTTGTGAGCATCTTGGGATTTCACATGTCCTCTACTTATTGCATCTTTATTTTGTGATATGGGTTCTCCTCCTCAAGTGAGGATTGCTTTTATCACCTCTTTTGTGATACAGGTTCTCCTCCTCGAGCGGGGTTTTCTTTTATCACTCATTGCAAAATTTACTAATCTTTATCTATTTGGTTGCCATGGAGGTGGGAACACCAAAACGGGGGTTTGATTGAGGAAAAACCCTATACAGCCCCAATGCTTTCTCCAGATATTACACATGCAGGTTTTGAAGACATTCACATGCTAGAGACCTCATCACTTGTGTGGTTGTAAGCACTTTCTTTATCCTCTTTAACTTTATCATTTGTATTTTAATTTACTTCAGTTCTATTACATGTTCATTTCTCACGTTCCAAGGTTTCTTAGCAATTAGAATAGAAGTATTCACTAAGATATTTTTTGTGATAAGCTTTCTTTTTGGTCCATACAAGATACCAACATGCCTCGAGAATTCCAGCACGCTGCACTATCATCTGTATTCTGCACTATCATTCTTTGGTCGAGAGCACACCAGTTTGTTTGGAGAGTCTTTGTGGCCTGCTCTTTCTGATTCTAGAAATCTCACATTGTTCCTTGAGGTATTTTAGGGAAGTTCACCCCATGAGGCTCTCTAAATGAAGAGAACTCATGAGTAGTGAATCCCCCTTCTCTAAATTTTGGTAAACCAAACGTGAATCGAAAAATTAAGAATTTATTTACCCCTACTTGGTGGCGTCATAAATTTTGACTTGGTGCTCTGAATTCAGAACCCTTCACACCATTGGAAAGGTCTCTAAGAGAACTAGTTCAATGCCTAAAATACCATGCCTTCAGCTGTCAAATTTTAAGGACCGACGCAAGTTTCAAACCCAAATTTTTCTTTGGAGACCTCTGAAAAACCTAGAAAATATCGAAAATATTGAAAAATCTAGATTTTTCGATTTTTCTCAATTGTCACTTCAAAATGAATTTAATATCTAATTTTTTTCAAAATTTTAATTATGTTCCATTTCATGCATATGATAGTGACTTGGCTTTTCCCATGTCACTTTGTATCTTTGATCCTTCTCATGAGATTCCTCTTGCTTTGGAGGATATCTTGTTGCAAGAAGATGAAATCATTGACACCTTTCTTAATGTTACTCTACCCTCTCTCCATTCCAATGCACTCTCTTCTAGAGATGATTCATTTATGAATGATGAATCTCCTCTCCATTGCAATGCACTCTCTTCTAGAGACATTGCATTGGTGAATGATGAATCTCATCTTTGTTATAATGCACTCTCTTCTAAAGATGATACATTAGTGAATGATGAACCTCCTTCCACATATGATCCTCCTTGGATCGATGTTGAGAATGTGTCTTCAAAAATTTATTCCACTAGTTTTGATGAGTCTGTAAATATAATCTATCTCTATTGCCCCTTAAAGGCCTAAGAGTCATGTTATTTATTTGAATCCAGCTAGTCCTTCTCCTAAAAGGATTTGTTTTATTAATGGTGTTCCATCTGAGAGTGATTCTCTTGATATTTCTACCGCTCCCTCTTACAAAGTGGTAGCCCATACTTATGAGAATAGTATGAATAAACAACCAAGCCTTCCTCAAGCACCTAAACCTACAACTAAATCACTTGGTGGTTACGATCCTATCAAGCAACTCCATGATACTCCATACAAGATCTCACTATGGGACTTGCTTCAGTCTACTTCAGTTTACCAAGGTATGCTTTAGGAAGCCTTGCAAAATATCATCTTTCCTTCTCTCACTAGGCTGGCAGATGATGCATTGATAGCTTATATTTGTGTGTATTTTTTGAATATTATGTTATATCCGCAGGAACTCCCACTTTCGCAAGTATAGAAGAAATTAGACCCTCTGATGATCATAGTTAACATTAATAATAGTGGCAGTAGATGTACTTTCATTGACACTGATTCAACACTAAACGTATGTAGCATTGATCTATTGCCTAAGATTAATATTGATTAATCTTCTCCTAATGCTTCTTTTTTTGTCATTCATGGGTTCGATAATGTCAGTCAACAACCTTTAGGCATGATAGTCTTTCCTTTGAGGCTGGGACCCATTATTGTACCTACCCTTTTCTATGTTATGTCAGAAAAATACCTAATAACCTTCTTCTTGGTAGATCGTGGATTCATTCTATAGGTGCAGTCTCATCTACCTTGCATAAATCTATTAAGTTAATTTGCAATAATCAAGTAGTCATGATCAAGGCTAACCCTGATGTTATGCACTTATGTTAGATGGCAGTTGTCGGTCAGGTTTTGATTTTTCCTACTCTTATTCCTTCAGTTTCTTCTAATGTGTCTATGTTTACTCCAGCAGTATCTATTACGAAGGATACTCTTGAGGTAGATGTCCCTGAAGAAGATCCTTCTAAAGAAAGAAATATTATGTGAACAACATCCCCACCTGCTATCAAAGATTATTATTCTTCTATATTGTGGGATAGTGTGAACATAAATTGTAATGTTCTTAGTGTTGATCCTCCTTCTGAGGAGGATGATTATGATTCTACTAAAGAGGATAATGTTAGTCCTATTAAAGAGGATGTTAGTGATCCCATAGAGGAGTGCGATCCCCATTTCTAGAACAATGCTCTCTATAAAGATCCTCCTCCTTTTCGAGATTTTCAAGTGCAATATGGCCCTAGCTTTAAGTTTGTATCTAAATATGGCTATGGGTGTAAAGGTTGTGGGAATAAGGAACAAGGAATTCAGGTCCCTATAGAATATTCACCTCACAAGCATAATTTGGAGCTTCCTTTCTCAAATGAACAATCTGAATGGAAACCATGGTTGAATGTTGACATGATGTTCGCTCAACCTCATTCTTGTGGATTGGTACATCCTCCTTTGTCTTCTTTCTTTGTATCTACTTCTTGTGAGCAGTCAAACTTTTCTCCACAAGAGAAAGGGTTGCTTCTTCCTCCTCATGCTTTGTTTAAGCAAGAGCATATGTTGTTGAGGATTCTTAAATCTGGCTTAATTACTCTTCCTCATCCTACACACAAGAAATCTCATGAACATGATAAATAAAAACATTATTTTTTTATATACCATCAATTGCTTGGCCATTCCACTAGTGAATGTAAGGAATTGAAGGATAAAATACAAAAACTCTGTGATTTGGGTTCCATCAATCATTTATTTGTCGATGCACCTACCTCTTCTTCAAATGACAAGTGATATCGAGGTCTACCTCTATCTTGCATGTTCTAAGTATCTTGCATGGTTCTCCTCCCTTGTATGTTGGGGGTAGTGATAACTTGTTCTAGAGGTGTATGTCCTTTAAAGGACTCCCTCTTTTCTTTCAATCTGAGCATCCCCTTGAGTGGGCCCCTAGCTATCTTGAAGAGTTCCCAAGGGACCCCCTTTGAATTTTTTTATCTCAAATGAAATTCTATGGTGTCTAGCTTGAGGACAGCCCAACTATACCTATTTCATATCTTTGCATCTAGCTTGGGGGTAACCTAACTAGACCTTTCTTTTCAAACAACACATACCATGAGAGGACCCCTCTTCTTTTTAAGGGTTTTTGAGGGACCCCTTTGAAAGTCTTCCAATTTATTGATGGTTTGTGTGATTGTCCGCTTATTTGTCTGTGTGGCTACTTTATTTTCTAGCATGTTTTATATGTAGATTAACATGTCACTTTATAGGTGCACCTGTAAAGTTTCTTTCCAAATCAACTTTGTGGAGTCCCCTTCTTTAGGTTTCCTTAATGTAATAGATCTTGGGGGACACCTCCTTGCAGATTTGTGGGCTTGTAAGGTACTTTTTTCTTTGGGTTTTCTTCATGTGAGAGATATTTAGGGATACCATCTTGTAGGTCTACGGGCATGTAAGACACATACTTCACGAGGCTTCCTTCATGTGAGAGATCTTGGGGGATGCCTCCTTGCAATTCTATGGACCTGTGAGACACTTTAATCTTGTGAGATTTGTCCATCGTTGGTCTAAGGGCCTTCGATGTACCTTGTGCAACTTTGTAGTTCCGTGGAGCTACGAATTCCTTTTTTTTAATTCTCCTTGGGCCTAAAGACCTATGGAGCCATCTTTCTTGGAATTTTCATTCCTCCTTCTTTCTCTCTCTTGAGCCTTCTCACTCTCTCTTCTCTTTTGTATATATCGGATTGAAGATTTGCATCTTCTTCATCCTAAGTATATGCCCTTCCTTTCTTCATTTTAGAATTCTTCTAAGTGTGTTATTTCTTAATTTTGGGATGATGCATAGTACTAAGACAACCTTTTACATTGAGGTCTCCTTCACTTTTCTGACTCAAATACTTTAGTTTTTTGTGTGCTAACATTGTTGTCTAGTGCAGGATTTTCTTGTCTAATGCATTTGTTTTGTAGGTCTTCAGCTTGGGGCATGCTTCCTTGCTTCAAAGAGTTATTTGCTTCCTTTGCAGTATCCTTTTGGTATAATGATGTTATTTATGTCTAGTAGAATTCCTTTAGTGTGCATATTAGTGTAGATTCATATGCCCACTAAAGTAAGGAAAAAATGTAATGTCGTAAAATTGCACCCCTTGCAATTTCACATACATTCTTACATCTGCTTTAGTGTCCACTCCCTTTGCACTTTTGTAGGCTCATTTTAGCCCCTACATCAGCCTTTTTCCCTCTCAAGATGCTCAACACCCCTTTTCGGCAACTATCCTTTGCATGTCAACTTTGCATTAAACTTGATGCTTCTCCCATTTTCTTCATTTCATAGCATGGTGTGTTTGCACACTAGCGCATCGTGCAGATTGTGTCGTGCTAGTGTCCTGCAACATTTCAATGTTCAAACAACCATTTACATGCATTTTTTCCACTTGTCATCTTGTTTTGTCAATGGCAACGACTTGGGACGCCCTGAAATGGCTCAAGAAGCTTCTTTTCCTTCCTAAAATGCTATATTTTCTATCCATTTTGGTCTTCTATCTTCTTAGTCTCTAGCTTCCTCATATCCTTGGCTCTAGCATTTCTCTCTTGTTATCTTGTTTGCACAACTCCATACAACTTGCTATAGTAGAACTTTCAAGCTCTCTTGGCAACTCTCTTTGCAACAATTTTGGCTCTTGTGGCTAGCTATCTTTCTCTCCCTCTTTGGCTTCCTTAAGCCTTGCATGTGATACCTCCCTTGCCTTGTTCTTGTGATCATCTTGGGATTTCACACATCATCTACTTATTGCATCTTTATTTTGTGATACGGGTTCTCCTCCTCGAGTGAGGTTTTCTTTTATCACTCATTGCACACTTTACTTCTCTCTATCTATTTGGTTGTCCATGGAGGTGGGAACATCAAAACGGGGGTTTGACTGAGGCAAACCCCTATACAGTCCCAACACTTTCTCCATATTTTATGCATGTAGGTTTTGAAGACATTCACGTAGTGGAGGCCTCATCACTTGCGTGGTTGTAAGAACTTTCTTTCTCCTCTTTAACTTTATCATTTGTATTTTACTTTACTTCAGTTATATTACATTTTGTTAATTTCTCACGTTCCAAGGTTTCTTAGCAATTAGAATAGAAGTAGTCACTAAGCTATTTTTTGTGATAAGATTTCTTTCTCATTTGTATGAGATGTCAGTGCACCTCAAGGATGCTAGCATACCGTGTTGTCGTCTGGATTTTGTGTTGCCATCCTTTGGCCAAGAGCTCACCAGTTTATCCAAAGAATCTTTTTGACTTGCTCTTTTTGATTCTAGAACTCTCGTATTGTTCCTTGAGGTAGCTTAGGGAAATTCACCCTATGAGGCTCTCTAAATGAAGAGAACTTGTGAGTAGTGAATCCCCCTTCTCTACACTAGCAAATAAAGCTCAATAATTTATGTCATTCACCTAATCAAATAACAAGTCTACCAACAATATAGAAGATTCTCTCCATCATTCAATCATGCCTTGTAGTGCCTCCAAGGTCTCCAAGTAACCATTTCATCTATCATTCGTCACTAATAAAGAACATCTCCTAACCTATGATGTTTCAAAGCCTAATCATAACTATAGACATATGGTAATCCAGGTGCTCATGATCTATGTGTCATCGCTCACATGATGCTATGTGCTCCCATGCCCATATGTGAAGGTGTTTATGATATAAAGTAGCAAGTACACATGGACCCCATGCATACATAACACCATCCTCAATCATCCACTCAATCAGTATCTTCTGTCCAATAAGAAATCCATGGCTCCTCCTGTCAAGGAATAACACACTACTAATCACTACCACCAATAACATTGGAAATGCATCAAAATGAACCTTGATATAACTCAAGTTGATCTCATACTCCTCTATGCCAAGGTCATCTATCATGAACACTTGGTTGAGTGCCAACTCCCCACCATCTATATCATAAACCACCTTCTCCCCATGGATTGAGATCTACAAAATCCTCCATACATCATTTAGATTGATTGTCATCTCTCTAGTCAGTAATAAAATGAGCTTTGCTCACTATACCACCTCTCAGCTAATACAATCATCATCGCTCTTTGTGCCTAGATCTTTGGCATATAGTTAATGTGAAATTAACCCATGGCCCCTAGGAAAGCTTGATCATCCTCACCAATATGGCACCTCAGCCTCATAGCATCTATATGCCTCTCATGATACATTAGAGCCTCTTGACCACCCTACACCCAATATGAATAATTAGTTATTCTAGTTTATATCACTTTCATAAACTCTAGTTCTAGGCACTATTTTTTGTATCAATTGAGTCAAACCTAGAATTTGTGTCATTTTTTGGAAAAAGCTATACCCTCCCTAGATAGGTACCATTTAATTCATCCTAAGCTAGACTCACACCCATTCATTCCCCTCCATCGGGGAACCTTCTGTAGGTTTCGGGCACAGTTTTACCCATTTAAAATCAGTTGTTCCCCTTTACCAGTAATTGCACCTATTTAGAATCAATTGAACCCCTTTACTAGAAATTGCACCTTTTTTGGTAATTGTGCCACTTTTTAGGAATTTTTTCTATTTTTGGCAAATGCACACTTTTGTAGTTGTGTAAAAACACAACAATTATGCCATTGCATAGGTGATTACACCTATTTATCTAGAATTTATGCCACACTTCATCATTTACACGATTTTTGGCCCCCAAATGCATGATTACCTCCCCAATTGTGTCATTTTTTCTCATAGTTGTGACAAACTAAGGTTTGGCACATTTGTTTATGTTGGAAGTTTGGGGAGATTGTTGGAAGAATCTCATTGATGATATTGTTTGGCAACATGAGCATGGAAGGTACATAACGATGTGTTGCAATGTTGTCATTGATGTCAACATTGTAACTTATGTGAAGATTTTGGTTGCAGACCATTTTGATCAATTTGAACAAGTTTTGAGTTGTTGAGGATGACATTTTTTCCAATTAGTTTGATTCAAATATATCAGTCATGTGGGAAATTGACTAAGTGTCAATTATTCTTATATAGTGTTACAAAGTGATTGATTTTGGGTCCACACCACTCTGCAAATGAAGGTTTCATCATGTTGTGACTAGTGGAGTGAAAGTTATGAGTAACAAAAGTTCAGCCTAGAAAAATACAGTTATTCTCTATGCAGTGCAAGTGTGTGGGAGATTTTGCAGTAGTCCGCAGAAGAATTTTTTTTTTATTATTATTTTAAGGATAAGTTCTCAAATGGCAATAGATCATGCATTCCAATTGGCATTGAATTTTGAGGTCCACGTGTTGAGATATGGATACACAGTTGAAGAATTTTATTATTAGGTCTCCAATAGTGTCGACCTAATATTTTTGAAGGTATCTGAAGGTTAAATAAGTGTTGAGATATTTTGTGGGATCAATTATAGGTCCATGTCGGCCTATCTCAAGTTGTTTTGAGCTTTGAATTGTGGTGTGTAGTGTGGATGAAATTTTTTTGAGTTGACAAGTTATTATTTGAGTGTTACATCTAATTAGGCCGACCTAATTGATGTTAGAGTTTATGTGGATATATATGTTGGATCCTTTAAGTGTTTTGAGGTATGGCATGCATATGTGATGTGTGATGCAAAGATTCTACATGTGATTATTATCAAAGTAGTGTGAAGTTAAGTTGTAAATGTTGCGTAGAAGATTAAAGTGATGTGAATGCAAAGAAAGTCAAAGTGTTAAATATGAATTATATGAAGTGTGTAAAATCAATTTATTGAGCTTCATTGAAAGTGTATTTCATGCATATGAAAGATGCAATTTTAATAGTTCAAAATAGGATATGAGCCACCATCTCTCTTTTATCTTTTTCTTTGTGGGAAACAAGTCCACTTGGACAATGAGTCCATCTGCAGTGAGCACTTTTATAAATATACTATAACCGGTTATAATATATTATGAGCTAATCCTCACAATGGTTTTTCCTATTTTGGATTTTCCACGTAAAAATGTTGGTGTTCATGTGTTATGTGATGTTTTTAATGTTTCATGCTTCCTTTCCTTACTGTAATTGAATATGTTTTGATGATTGGAGGTTTAATGCTTGAATGGTTTAAGGGAATATTGATTCACCCCCCCTCCACTCTCAGTATTTCAGGTGTTCAATAGTTTAAACCCTAATTTTTCCATAATAAATGTTAAAAAGCATGCAATTGAAAAATACAAGTTAGAAACCCTACCTCAATTGGCATGTCATCCCTTTGTCTATGTGTCTGCATTCAATCCACATGATGATCACCCTTAGAAAATCCCACCATTCTCTCCACAAATCCACTCACTAAACTAGAGCTCGTTTAATTTCCACAAAGCAAGGAGCACAAATGAGGATAAAATACCACCTCACCCACTTTTTATACTCCTCCCAAACCCTAATCTCATTTTACCATTCCCTTCATCCACTAACCTATTTCTATCCCCTTCTCTAGAACCCCATCACATTACTATTGCAAGTATGGATGTGTTTGGTGGTGTTGTCATTAATGTTGTCATTGATGTCAACATAGTTCAGGTTGTTTGGAGATGGTACTTGTATAGTTGAGATATTGTAGAAGTGCTTAGATTACATGGAGCTATATTTATGAAGTTGTAGTTGTGTTTTTGCCAAGTTCTTTTAGGAAAATTAAGAAATAATGAAGGCAACATTGAGTGTGTGTTATGAGTGTGCTTTGGTATTGTGCTCTGCATTTCTTTTGTGTTGATTCTATGCCTATGTGGATCTGTGGTATTGTTCATAAGCTTGAATGGAGAATATATCCTAAGTTTTAGCTTTTGGATCAATGGAGAATAAAAGATGTGCTCACCAGTGTGTGAATTGTTTTTGCAGAACTATCTGTTTGTGGACTAGGGGAAATGTTTTAGCTCCACGGTCTTCTGGAATTTGGTTTCAGATCTTGTGGATCTGGGAGATGATTTATTTTGATGGTTTTTGTATTCTGATAAATGTTCTTGATATTTGGCACTCTAGAAGACCTGCTCTAGAGCTCTTGTGTGTTGCCAGTTGGTCTAGTTGGACTGTTGAAGAGTATTTTGTGAATGTAGTTTATTTTAGTTGCTACGAATGAACCTGAAGTGTTCTTAGAGATGGTAAAATGTCTTGTGAAGCATGTTTATTGATCCACATGTGATCATCTTGCTGGAGATATGCGTACTTCAAAGATCATTGGTATTTTCATTAGGTTTGGTCGACCTGGTGTCTACATGTTACATAAAGATTTGCATCGAATTAAGGAAGCGTGTGATTGATCCAAGATGTTGTTTGGGTCCTAATTAAATGTGTAATTGGTCCTCTCTCATTCTTTTCCATCGTGAGAATGTTGAGTAGCTAACTTAATTTGAATTTGTAAATTGAAGGATGTTTAGCCGACCTTGGAGAATGCTTCTAGGGTTGAAGATGGTATAAAATCAAATCAAGATGTTGTGAATTGAAAATGAATCAAGCAAGCAAGATAAGTGTGTAAAAAAGTGTGAAAAGCGAAGTTTGCAAGAGTGAATTGAGGCAGTAGTAATTTGATGTGTTATATTCTTGAAGGCAGTGAGTTGATGGTATCTACTATCTTCTAATCAAGTTGCGAATGTGTGGAACCTTTGTGGTGAATCTTTATTTATATTTTATTTTTCTATAGGCAATGGGCCTCCTTCTAGATAGTGAGTCCTATTGTAGGTAGTGAGCCTTGTATCTGGCTAGTCAACCCTCTGGCACTGAACCTTTGTATCCAGTATTGCATTATTACTATATTGTGAGATAATCCTCACCATGGTTTTTCCCTCATTGAGTTTTCCACATAAATTGTGTCTCTGGTGTTTGCTTTCTATTATTTGCATTTCATGTTTACACTTAATAACAGACTGGGTTAAAGTGGAATTGATTAAAGAATAGAAGTAAAGAAATTTGGTACAACTTATTCACCCCCCCTCTTAGTTGTCTTGTGCATTTCAACAATTGCTTCATTCAATTTTAACAATTTAAATTATTTCGCTCATGCCCTCTACTAACTTCATTCATTTTTTAGAGTTCACCTAAGATATATAAAAAAATTATCCACTCCCGAGGGGAATCCCACCTCCATTTTCATTTGTCAGGGCAGGTTGGAGCATATCACCAAAACTTTTATACTTTCTTTAAAACAATGCCATAAAAGCGCATTGTCTCAAAGAGTGGCAAAATATAGACACTTAAATCTGACAAACACATTTCTTCCAAAATGTCTCATTTTTCTTCATCTAGCCTACCTAATCTATTCTTTATATTTAATTAAATAAAGGATAATTTTCACTTCATCATGGTAATTAAATGATTTTTTATTATTTAATTATTTTAATTTTGAATCTCCCATCATTTTCTACTTTTAATTAAATAATTTTGAATTATTTAATTAAATCGTTTATTTCATTTATATTGATTAAATAATTAACATTATTTAACTAATTTACTAATTAGTCTCCTTTCCTAAAGTTTAATTAAATAATTCATTACTATTTAATTAATTCATTTCCTTATTCCCACTTCTTTAATTAAATGATTATTTTTTAATTATTTAATTTATCCAACTTTATCTCTACATTATCCTCTTCTAAAATAAATAAAATTGATTATTTATTTAGTTATTTCTACCTTTGCACATGTAATTAATAATTAATTCATTTAGTTATTAAATACCCATGCATTTTCACCTCATCAACTAATTGAGACTTACTCTTAGTCCACTCAACAATCAATTTTAGCTCACTCTCACTCCTTCAAGTTCACTAATCAATCAATTATGTCTATTAAGTGTTAGTCACACTTATCTCCCTAATCAATTCTCTTAATTGACCCATACGATCAGTTAACTCCTCATCAATTTTGAGCCATTGATCTTCTCAATATCTTATCAAATCTTGATTGTTTATCAATATCACTAAATATTTATTAAATTGACCCTCCTATCATCTATTCTTCCTCTCTCATCATTATGAAGAAATTATACTCATATTATCAATGATTTTATGTCATTGTTCTATCCAAAATCTAAGAGTAGGTACTATTACACCATTCTCCAAGGTGAAAAGAGGAAAACAATGGAGCAAAGTGAAGGATTCATGTAGGTTTATGGTATTGGTTTTATGTGATTCTTTTATTCTTCATTGATATGATTTTTTATTGAATTTGATTGTGAATTTTTGTTATTTTTTGTTTGTCATTCAATTTCATAATTATTTTCCAGGTCATATAGAACCTTATACTAGGATTTTTAAAATATCTATAAAAGAGCTATAATTTTTGCCTAAGTTAGATTCCCCATAAAGGGTCTAGTGAAGTGAAAAGGGCTTAAAATCCAAGACAAGGGCCTTAAACAACCTTTTTACATGACTTTGAGGATCCCTATACCTTCGAATATATTCAAAGATACCAAAGAACTATTTTAAAATATTTATCCCTAGGCAACTTTTGGTCATATATAATCTACGATAGAATGATGAGAAATTAGTCACAAGAAGTTACTCACACCATACCTCAAATATGGGATACTAGTTGATAGGAATGGTCTATCCTATATAATTACACTATTAATGAAAATGATAAATATATTTGTGAGCTCACAAACTAGAGGCACCTTATAGAACCCTTCCCCTTTTTTTTCTTCATCTCCCTTTTGTCTTAATGTAATTTGTTCCTAAGTTATGTTTATTTGGCATCAAATATTTATTTGTTTTCCTCTTTTGAGCCAACCTCTAGTGACTTTCCAAACCAAATTTTATTTTTCTTACATTTGTCATCAACCTCCTTTACCCCTTTCCTACTATAATATCCTTCATTTTGATCTCTTTTAGATGTTAGATCTATTGTAATGTTTTTGATAAAAGGGTAAAACGGGTTTTACAAGGACCCGAAACCACAAATTTTACAAGAAAGAGAGAAGACCACCAATGGTCCACCAAAAAAAAACAACTGTCCAACAAAAAACAGCAGCAAGCAGACAAAAAAGACCAGGAGGGTCAGAAAGAAAAGGATAGCAGAAAAAAAGCACACAAGATTACTTCAGAGACCTAAGGACAGTCTCTATCTCTGCCTCCAAGGCCTGCATATCAATAACCCCCTTTTTAAAAGTTTGAACCATTTTTGGGGTTAAGGGGGCCTTTTGTTTCAAATTAACACGGGTTCTTCTAGAAATGCCTCCATCTGTTTCCTAGATTTTATCTTCAGTGTCTTCAAGATCAACCACCAAGGATCCCTGCTGGGCTTTGTCAAGTTTTTCGATCATTGCGCTGATTATTATAGCATTGTGTCTTGCTATTCGGTTGTTTTGTTCTGCAATGGTTTTGATGTTCATCCTTAAACCCTCAACATCATTATCGGTAATCCTGTTGTTGTGCACCGCATTCTTACCTAAATCTGCAATCTTAACTTCCATTTCCTTAATTTTGTTTTGCAGAGCCCAGTTTTTAATTTTAAGCTCATTAATTTCGGAGAAAGTCCAGTCCAGGATTTTAGAGTGGGACTCAGAATTGGTTTTAGCCATGTAAAGAAAATCCAGGGATGGCTCTTTACCAATATTAGTAGGGTAATTGTCGGCATTCTGTAAATCAAGAGCAGGGCCCGCACAATGCTCAGAAGTATTGGTAGCGGCTTCCTCCGGCTTAGAGGACTCTTCAAAGTAAGAGACCAGGCTTTTAGCCTAGGTGGACTTTCCAGCAGGGCTGTTCTTAAGATCTATTGTAATGTTATGTTTTCTCTCATTTACTAATAATTTATACATGGATTATTATCCTTTATGGTAATGTGACATGAGACTATGAATTGTGCTAATTTAGATTATGGATTATACATATTTATTTTATTTTATTTTAGGCAAAAGGCATAATGCCTATATATAATATATTAGTGTATAAAAGGAAAGTACAAAAAATAAGCCAGGCTACATCATTTGGTATCAAACAAAGCAAGTGTCATGCAGGCTACAAACTAACCCCCTTCAATGTGAACAAGGGACCAAAAGGCAAGTGCTAGAGACATTTTGGAGTATGGTTTCTTCCTTTTCTATGCAAGAGTCCAATGGTTGTCCATAGAAACCTTCTAAGAAATTGAAAATTTACTTGATGGAATGTCCTAATCCCAATCCTCTATATGATTCTTTTATTTTAGAACTTCCCCATGATTCCCAATCTTGTTTGATTTTTGACCTTGTGGAAGAGTCTCAAACTTCACACCATATATTTTTGTTGGATCCACAAATGAAGCAGATTTTGACCCAAGTAGAAGTGACTTTTTTTGTTGTTGCTGAAAGGTGACATCCTTCACATCCGATTTTGCTGGAAGAGTCTCTGATGCTGGAAGAGTCGTTGATGAAGTAGAAGAATCAACTACTTTCTTCCCAAGTGGATAGGGCTTTCACATGACATCTTTTCACCATGATGGTTGTTTTTAACTGATTTATATTTAATATGACATATTGCAACCACATGACCTGTTTCAAAACATCTCATGTATTGGAAGGGAATACCTTCATAATCCAACAACTAAGTATAGGAATCACCACCAACTTCTAGAATTATATTAGCAGCTAGATCCTTGGAAAGATCCAAGTGCACTAAAATTCAAGCAAAAGTAGTTTGGGAAAAATTTATAGTTTTCTTGTCTATAGCCAAGAAAGAGCCTAAAGAATTACTAATAGATTTGAAACAGGACTGGAACCAAAATTGAAGTGAAAGATTTGGAAGCCAAATCCAGATTGACATAATGTTGAAGGATTCAAAAGAAGTGTTTAAGGCTGGGTTCCAAGGTTTGAGAAAAAGATAGTGTTGCTTCCAAGACCAATGATGGTCAAATAAGATGGAATCCCTATCTTTGGTGGAGTCAAAAGTAGTTGTTATCATAGAGATTTTCAACCACATGCAAAGTTGTAGAACTCTGCAATCCCGTGTAACATTGGATTACTTTTAGGTTGTGAGTATCCTATTCAAAAGTAAACCTTTGGATTCTAGGTCGGCGTCCTATATGATTTTATGATAATTTAACATAAGTGGTTGGGAAAAGGGAAGAAATCTTGAAATGAATGCATAAAGTAAACTTTAATCTGGGTGATGCACCTAATAAATACTCGATGAATAGATTGATTCACAACTGATTATTATGAAAACTATCTTCACAACTCAAATTGGTAATTTAATCACAAAAGTGTTTCATTAGAATGCCTGACAATCAATTCTTTATGAAGGAAAATGATGTTTCACAACCTAAAGGATAGGATAAATTAATAGAACAACTTATGACCTATAACTAAAATTGCTTTTTCTATGTACATGCATTCATGGATGTGATAGGAATTTAAAGGTTTTGAAATTAAACACATTAAATTCACATCTAAAACATTCAATAAATACAAAACTCCTGAATTTGAGAAGGCTAATACTGAAATGCAATAATCAAGGAAGTAAACTCTTCAAGTGACAAACTATATGAACCTATAAAACCTATTGAATATATTAATCTAAAACTGAAAACTGAGTTACAAGATATTTCTCTTTGCAGAATGTAAAGGCTAAAAAACAAGAACTAAAGGAAAAAGACTAATTTTTTCCAATATATACAATAAGGCATGCATAAAGTATCCAAAAGGTGGACCTGAATGAGAATTGAAGTCAAAAATATCCATTCACGAGCAAAGATGAAAATTGCTGAAAAAATGGCTCAAAATTGGAGCAAATTGTACTTCCACCATCTCAAAATAGTCAACCATGCATGTTGATCCAAAAGGACTCCAAAAATACTCCTCCAACTGAATATGTCACTCAAAAAATGCCTCATGCATGGAAAACTAAAGAATCAAGCAATAACTTCACTTTGCATGCATGTAATTGAAAAAAAAAATTATATTAATCCCCTTTTGATAATAGTTTATTTCAAAAAATCATTAAAACAATTATTAATATTTTTTTAATAAAGTTTGAAAAAACTTTACAATGAGAAATAAAGGAGAAAAATATATAATTTATTTGCAAAGAAAACAACTTCCCCTTATGACTCCCCTTCATGCAATTCATACTTAGCATATACTGCAAATATCCATTCACCATCCTTAGCATATATTTGTAATGCAAAACACCATGCATTATTCACATTGGACGATCACCTCACTAGGCATAATCTTCAATATTTTAGCATAAATTATATACACTTAGCATATAATATGCATCGGCCATATCATATTTCATAAGGCATCGCCAAGCATTATAGAGTGAGGAAATAGTTAGAAAAACTGACCACATCATGTTAGGAATCTTGACTTAGAGTCAAGGCCATTGGCTAAAAAGACAATATGATTTAATTTTAAAACTTAGTCAAAAAGTCCCACTGATCAAGCATGGCAAAAAGCATAAGGAAAAAAACCCTAATCATTTCACATCATTCATTTGCTTGCTCGAGAAGCTTCGTTGCCATGAGAGTAGGGTTCAGAGCTAAAAACCCACCACTTCTTGCTGCTCCTGTCGAAATTCTTCAGGAAATTGATTGGTAAGTATTCTCTTGTCTACAAAAAACAATCTTTGCATTCCCTCCATTTTTGAGTGCAACTTCAAGCTTTAAAGTCACGGCCTTTGTGGCTTTTCCTATCTCATTTCTAGTGCTTTTACCTTTCTGTGGATAAACTCCTCTTCTTCTAGGCCACTGGAGAATTAGGTTTCGAGCCTGTGAAGGAAGAAAAGTAAAGAAAATTGTGGCTTCTTCTTGTATTCTTCATGGAAAACTATGGGTAAGCCTCCACGCCTCTAAATCTATGCGAAAGTGAATGACTCTTTGTGTATTCTTCATGGAGGCTAAAACCTTTTTTGCATATTTCTGGGCAATTTTTCTTTCTAGAATGCACTCTGTTACTTTACAAAAAGAAAAAACTTGAATCTCAATCATTATTTGTTTTGAATTTGTATTTAAAATGACAAAGAACCCCAAATGGGTTCTTTAGGCCACAGCCTTTGTTAGAATATTCTGGGTTCTTGAATTATTTGTAGGCCATAGCTTGATTCCTTCTGGGCATTATGATATTATTTGCACTAGCTTGAGGGCTTTAAGCTCTTGTATTTATCTTTTTGTAGCTCTAATTTTCTTGTGAACATGTATAATTCTCTGTTGGAAATTTTATTGTATATTTCGTTGATTCGGCCATTGAATGAAATTTTACCTCTGAAAGGACCACTATCTTTGCTTTTGTAAGTAATGAGACCTCCCTTTTATCTCTAAAAAGACCACTACTTGTCTTTGTCTATGCAAAAGAATAATGGCTTCTTCATGAAAGAGATAGTGTAAACTCTATACTTGGTTACTCTGAACATCTACAAGTTTCTTTGCTCTAGGGTTTCAATTGAATGGATATTTTGGTTTTCTTCATGAATATGTGGCTGATATGGCATTTCTTCTATAAAAATTGGCCTCAATACCCATTTGGGTCTCCATTTATAAGCATTGAGGGTTTCTTTTTTTGTGTGTGTAGTTTCTTCACATCATATGTATTCCACTCCTTTTGATTTTTTTGTCAGGCTAAACTTAGAAGAAACTCTCATTGGTTTGATGTTGTATTACACATGGGTTTGATCTTCACATTGTGAAACTACCACCCTTATGATGTCTTTGGCATCACCTACTAAACATGTGATTGTTTCTCCTTGAAGATAATGTTGGAGTTGCATTTCATGGCATAGTTTATACAGCTCTATAATTACTTTCCATAATAAAAAACCCTGCTTCGCTAATCTGGAAAGTGCCCCTTGATTGATGATGACTTTGAACTCCTTTTCATGCGGATAAGTGCATCTAGCTGTACTTTTTGTGAAGACCTGATGACTTATTGGGTTGATGGCTCATTACTTGGAATTCACTTATATGTTGTTATGTACCTCTCTCATTTATTGTGATCATCTGGGTAGATATGTAGACAACTCTCTTGATGATGCTTCTTAATACTTCTATATGACAATGCCTTCTGGTAGTTACATGGACTGTTTGATTTAATCATTTGTGATGTCCTGCACACCTGTAGCTCACTGTGTTATCAACACTTGCTTTGATCAAGTGACCTTCAGTTATGCATTCATGCCTTATAGTCCATGCTCACCCTTGAACCTTTGAAAGATGGATTCTTATGCCTGTAACCATCATTTATGACCATGTTTTACTACTAATGGTAGATTGATCTTAGGAACATCCTAATTTGAATTACTTGTAGCTTGACAATGTGCACTTGTTCCTATTCCACTGTATTTAACAAGATTTTTGGTTTATCAACTGTACTAGCATGAATATACCTTTATCATCTTTATGGTAGCAACTCATTACATTCATATGACTTATCTTTTTCATCTATTGAGTATTCTTTTCATGTGAATGTATGGGGTTACCAGAAACAACTTAATGAATTTTAATCCTCCATTTTCCCTTCAGTGTAAAGGGGATCCATACCTTTTGTAAATGCAATATGAACATAAATTAGAGCTAAAACTGAGATAACAACTATAGTTGATGCCTTTTCAACATGTCTCTAATTTTTCTTTTGAATGGTGAGAAATAGAATGTTTTTCTCAATCTATTTTCATCACATGTTAAATTGAAGGTTGCTTTTATGAATCTTTCTTGTTACAACAATCCTTTCTTTGACTTTAATTGAATATCTAATAACTCTAAAATAATGATGTGAATGAGAGGTGTCCTTCTTGATATGCTGGGCTCAACCCTTGTGGGAGCCCATTTTTCTCCACATATCTGATGAAATTTTATCATGAATATAATAAACCTGTTCCTACACAGTGAACAAACATGTTAGAAAAATAATTGAAGTTGAAATCTTCCATTGAACTTTATGCCTTTTGAACAATGAAATCATCTAATGGATGCCTTCCTGCCTGATTTAGTCTTTAATGAATTCCCAATTGAATGTGTATTACATATTTGTTGGTAATGTAGGCATGAGGTAGGACGTGATTCATCATTTCTCTAACACCCCCTTTTACAATCTTGTAGATGTATTCGGAGCTTAGAGTTGCTGCAACCTGTAGATATCAAGTGAAGACTTCAAATGTGACAATGATTCATCATTCCAGGCATTGATGAATCACCTTCTCTCTTATTCCTCTATTAACTTTAGTTGTGTTGTACACATTTTCTTTTTCGTATTCATTATTTGATTATGAAAATAAAATTAAGCTACTCCCACGACTTGTGTGGGACTTTGGTTTGTACATTATGAATAAAGCAACAAACATTATGCAATCTTATGATTTTCTCTATTACAACTATTTTCATAATAATACTGAAAATTCAAAATGTAATCAGATTTATTTCAGCAATGAATACTTTAGCAAAAAAAAAAGTGTACCTTTCAATGATGAATACAGTTCAGCTCAACATATTTTGAGTTATAGCTAAAAAATAGGTAACAATTTGGTGACCTTTGCAGATTTTTTTCTTGATAAACACCATAGACCAGTTTCCTTGTTTATCCATTGGGCATGGAGTTTATTTTTGCCCTACCTTGACTCAAGTAAACTTGTAACTCAGCTGAAAACCACACAAACTGAAAGAAACTACTGAAACTTTGTTTAAGATAGAGTTAGAAAACCCTGTGCAGCAATTGCACTTTATTGAAAGAAAAACAATACTGAAATGAAAATGTGCCATGGGGCACTTATTGAAAGCATAACTGAAACTGAAACTAATCTACTATGTACAATTTTCAAAATTTTATGCTTAATAGCATTGTTTGAGGTGAATCTTGTTGACAGGGATTGGCAACACCTCTCCATCTAGCCTTGAGAGTTGGAAAGTGTTATGTTCTTTCTTTTCTGTGATAATGTATGGTCCATCCCACATGGCATCATACTTGGTATGTTTGTTGGGTTTTCTCTTTAACTCATCCCATTTGAAGACTAAGTCACCCTCATTGAAGAATCTTGCTATTGATTTCCTTTTCAAACGTTTTCTTCATCTAAGAATGATGGATTTGGAGCTTCTTGAAAGCTTATTTTCTAGTTTCTTCCAACTCTATCAAATGAGCAAGACCGAATTACATTGGCTGCTCCTCAAGCAACTCCAATTCTTATTTTTTTCCTTTTCCTTCAGCAAAGAGACTTCATGTAACTCATCTTTTACATTAATATAGTTTCACAGCAATTCAGGTTAAACATGTTTTTAATGTGCATATGAATTCCTTCTGATTTTCAGTATTATATAGTTTTTCCTACAAAATTTTAGGCATCATCATTGTGTTGGATTTGATTGAGAGATTATTGTGTTTCATGTCAGAACCTCTGATCTTTCTATCTCTTTCATAAATTTATGCATGCAATTAGGCTTAAGTTCATGGGTTATACATTGTGTAGATTACTTTATATTTTGGTTGTGAAAACAGAGTTTTCCTTCGAAAACATTATTTGTCAAAACCTGTGTATGAAACATTAAAGTGTTTAAGTTATTAGATTTAGTTGTGCAAATTAAAGTATTGATAAATCATTTGTGAATCGGGTTGCAATCAAGTATCAATTAGGTGCATCACCTAGATTTAGTTCCATTTTATGCATTTATTTCAAGCCTTTTTCCCTTTTCCAAACAAGTTACAAATAATTAACCAGAAAACCATATAGGAAGTTGGCCTAGAATTCAAAGGTTTTCTTTCAAATAGGATACCCACAACCTGAAATTAATCCAATGTTACACGAGATTGCAAAGTTGTAAGTGCATGCCGGTGCAAATCCCTATGATAACAACAGCAATGAAAAAACCCTGAGCATTGAGAAAAAATATTGGAGCATTTTGCAATAAGGGGTGCCATTATTCTTTTATCCAACTGTTCAAATCTAAAATAGATGACCAAAAATGATGAAAACAACATATTAAGGTCTGTGAAGAGATAACTTCCTCTTCATGCAGCACGTCATCCCCAAACTCCAGGACAGGGGATGCCTCTACACATTTGAGGGCTTTAAATCTCAGACTCATGTGACCTCTTAAATAGAAAACAAATGATACAAAAGGCACCTGAGTATTTGCACATACCTTTGATTTAAAAGAAGCATCATAGCTTTCAATGGAGACTCCAAATTCTGAAAAACTCATCTCATGTAGTTTGAAAGAGCCATCAGAACTTTCGCTAGAGATCCCAGATTTTGGGTAACTCTTTTCATTGGATGTACCCGACCCTACTTCATTTATGGAAGGCCGTTGAGAAGAATCTAGATTTTCCAACAAAGCAGTAGGCTTAGGAACCACATATGAGGGGAAAAATCTCCACGACAACCACAGGCTAATGTTAGGGCTCGTAGAAGCATTCAAACAAGAAGAAATACTAATTGGCCCTGTTGAAGAGGGGCACTTACTCCCTAGAAGCTCTAAAGGGCATTGACATCAAGGAACTAAAGGACATGAACCACTAGTCAGATCATTTGATAGAATAGTGTTAAACTCAACTGACCGTATAGGAGATAACCCTTTGGATCCACCTTCTAAGAAAGCAGCATGAAGCCCTAATGGATGAGCAGGGAAATAATCGACTGAAGCATTTGAGACGTCCTTTTTGGGTATTCTGGGTTAACCTTCACCCTCAGAGTAGATGGGTGAGGTCTATTGTAGGGATGCGAAATGCATAAACCTTTGAAAAATGTAGGAGCCATTGTAGGAGCCATTGATGGAACCATCAATGGAGCTGCAAGAGCCATCCTTAATGCCAAATATTAATTTTATTATATGTCAAAAATATATTATTATAGTTATATCTACAATTCTAATAATATATTTTGTGAAAATATTTTTTGTGTAACAAGTATTGGGTGTTATAATTGGCTATGGAGATAGCCACCCAATAACTAGAGGCCAAATGGAAATCACAAGAGAGAATATAAATATGACAAGAATAAATTGTATTTTTATGAATTATGATTCAATTTTGTTATTTGTAATGTATGAGAGACCCCTTGGTTATATAGCCAAGGTGAGACATAAGATGTCATAAGATTATGACAAGTGTCTTAATCATATGACATGAGACAAATTATCACAACTACCTAGGTTCACATGTGTTACAAGTCAAAAGATAAGATAACAACTCATGACAAATAACACCTTCTAGAAAGATTCCTTCCTAGGACTTAAGTGAACTTAACATGTAAATAAATCCCCTAGTAATGAATTAACTAGGTATAAGACTTTATTTACAGCAACACCCCCCCCCCCCTTAAGTGAAACTTAGGGAGTAGCTGATTATTATGAAAATAACACAAAGATGCAAGGATGGGTCCTAGCTACTAGGCCATGTTATGTACCCATGTAAAAAGCAAATTAAATCTCTCACAAATGGAGAAAAGGAGAAAAATCAGTGGGACAAAACTCCTCCCCAAAAGAGATGAAAAACAAAAACAGAAATGCTCTTAATGATGCATGAGAAGGACAAAACCCCATGTGAGAAAAAATACCCCCCCATAAGAGAGAAGAAGAAGAGAGATAATGCAGCCCCCCTCAATAATGGGTCTCCTGCAATGGTGGTAGAAGCTTGACATTGAATGTTGAAGATGATCCAATCTCATCAAATAGCATTCCTCCCCTTAGGAAGAAATAAAAACATGAATGTATGTAGGATTTCAGGAATATGGATGGTGTATGATATCTCTGAATCATGCTCAAGTGTCTCCATGTTGATACCAAAAGCTAAAACACTCTAAATAGGCATTCTAGGACACACTACTGAAGAGGACAATCGAGAATCTAGTAGAGATCAATGTAGAACATAATCCAAAGACAAAAATATCCCCTCTAAAGACAAAGAAGCTTCCTCCAAATGTTGTCCAAAAGTATCCATAGTCACATAAAACTAAAAAGAACTATCATGTAGAGAATGAACAAGAGGTTCAAGGTGTTCCCTCACAACCACTGAAAAAGGATCTTCTCCATCAAAGAGAAGATGAATTTCATCAATTATCTCTCCCAAATCTGCAATATGATACTCCACAAACAATTCTAAAATACCTATCAAGAAGCTATCACAAGTAACCAAATATGAAAGACAATGAATATCCTATTGCATTGAATCACTAAAAGCCATATCTATAGCAACACAAGCATGATCAAATGTAGCAATAGATGGAGGAGATATAATGCATGACTCAAGAAATGGATCTGATGTGAGAACTCCCACATTCAAGAATCCAAATGTCTCCTCTAAATCATGGTTCATACTAGAAGTGTGATCAACTATTGAAGGAACAATGTCACCATCAGAAGAAAAATTTGCAAAGGTATACAATCAAGATGAATGATCAACTATCCTAGTAGAAATGATCTCTCTACTCTCCAAGTCTCGAATGATGACTACATTAGGTGTGAACTCCACATTCCTCCCATCTCCACCATGTGTAATCTATATATGG
The DNA here is from genome assembly GCA_007115665.2 of Sequoiadendron giganteum. Lineage (NCBI taxonomy): Eukaryota > Viridiplantae > Streptophyta > Pinopsida > Cupressales > Cupressaceae > Sequoiadendron > Sequoiadendron giganteum. Next base: position 590,788,599 of record CM021100.1, read on the forward strand.
AAAGATGATTTTTCATCAAATGAGGAACACACAAAACATTCTAGAAATTTTTGTCACCAAAACTAATAGGCCCCTTCCCAATTATACTCATGTATGTATTTTTTCCCATCAAAATAAGAGACATAGTACAAGTTTGAAAAGAAGAGAATATAGACTATGAAGATGCCATATGATGAGATGCTCTTGAATCTAGAATCCATCTCCCTGATCCATGACTTAAAAGAGTACAAAGAGCATTTCCTTTATATCATGATGTAGAAGCTTGATCTTTGTCCTTTTTAGATTGTTTTGAAGAAGGAGGAGATGCATACATTCTAGAAGGAAAATAAATGCGATTCTTTTTTAGAAGGTGTTTCAACTCATCAATATCCTTCTTATAACAATAATGTTCTTCATGTCCATCCTTCTTGAAATATGCACAAGTAGGCCTCTCCTTCTTATATGGTTCCACTTTTGAGGGAGAGAATTCTGATTCTTTATGTGGCTTGTTCTTTTTCTTCTTATCAATATTCACTGATTCTTTATGTACCTTTGACTCACTAGCCAACAATGCTTATGACTTGGAAGACTTGATTAGACCCATGTTAATTAACTTAGCTTCCTCTTGGATTAGGAGATTTGAAAATTCATCAATCTTAGGATCAACATATGATGCTCCCTTAGAAATTTGATGGGTATGAAAGCTAGAAACAAACACTGAATACTCAGGACCAAGTTTGGATAACACATTTAGAATCAATTGTAAATCCTATTTATCAATGTTGCATTCTTTCAACTGTGTTCTTAGTTGCTTAACTTTGGATATGTAATCTTGGATGTGGTCAAAACATTTAGGATCAAGATTCATCAAATCATTATCAATCTGATATCCCCTAATATTATCTATTTTACCATACAATTTTTCAAAAACCTCCCAAGCCTCTTTAGGTGTTTTGCATGATTCAACATGAAATTATAAATCAAATGAGACTAATGAACATATGTATCCAAGTGTTTTTTCATGATTAATATCCCATCTTTCCAATTCTTTAGCATCAGTAGGTTGATAAATGGTTTCCTTTAGATAGCCTATTATACCTTTTCCCATGAGATTGTTTCATACTGATTTTCTCCATGTAGGATAATTATGTGGAGTTAGGAATTCAATTTGAGATTTCCCTATTTGCAAGAACACAAACCTATCAAAAGAATACAATCAAGCACTACAAGATTACCCCCCCAAATCACTCAATCATGAAACCCCCCAAACAATATCTCATTTGGACTTTATACTTAGTGCGATTACAGGTGCCACTCGTCAAAAACAACAAAGTGGTCTTGATCTTGGTACATGCAAATGCCAAAAATAGGACACAAGATCAAAGTAAAAAATTTACAGTAGATGAGATCAAACTAATTACACCACTAGAAAGTACACAAAAAAATATGCACTTTAAAAAAAAAATCACCCAAAAATGTTACTATAGGAGCAAGATATGAGCTCCTGAAGTTCCCAAAATGAGGATTAAGCAGCAACTCCTATGAGAATCTGAAATTTTTGGAAGATCTAGACACCAAAACCAAATTTGGATTGCACCACTATGAAGAACATGAAATTTTGCCCGATACCAAAAAAAATTGCTCAAAAAAAGGAGTCAAAATGAGGAAGTTATGAGCATTTGAAAATTGACTACCAAAACCAAAAAACAAATGGAGAGGGGGAAAAAAATCTTAAGGAGGTGTTGATGTCACGCTGATGCAATGCTGATGTCAGCAAATAACAACATTTAATTTCACAGTTATTTTCCCATCATCGGAATATTCGCCCCTCTGCCTAGAATATGCTCTTTTTATTGGCTTAATTTTGACGTTTATTTGGGTGTCATAGGTCTGTCGAAATCTTTGACTGTCGGCTGGAATATTCTTTGGGGATCGAAATCTTGGGATGCTATTCTCATGGTGAAATTTTCTGATGTGACCGCCCAGTTGGAAATTTTATTCATCAAATTTCTTTTTCCTACCACCGGTTCATAAAATGCTTGCCGATTTTTTAAGTTGACTGTAGGTATGTGGGGGTCGGGGGCCTGCATGGCCCATTGTCATGTGGCCACATGGCCTGTGTAGAGGGGCCCATGGGTACCCTATACCCTTCCATGCGTAGACCTTTGTTTGTAGATTTAAAAACATTTGCACAAAATAACTTTTGCCCCTTTTTTTATTTTTTATTTTTTAATACAATTTTTGCAAAAAATTTAATCAGAAATTTTAATTTTTTTAACCGATTAAATAATATTTTTTTCTTGCAAATCATATCAAGTAATTATGACATGACCTGGGGGTCATACGGCTCCCTTGGGTAAAAAAAAAATTCCTTGGCAAACAACTACACGGATTCAGACGATTTGACAATCAATCTTAGGGAATTTGGCCCTTTTGGGCATGATGGAAGGGTCGAGTTAGACCCAAAATGCTCCAAAAATGCAGCTACCTTCTAGATCTAGCAACCACTCTTCAGCTTCAAACCCTCATAGATTTTCCCTCATATGTCTAATTTGGACGAAACAAATTGCAAAACTGACTTTCTTGAATACTTCAAATGCAATGGTGAGCTTAGATTTGCACCAACAATCTCTGATTTAAACCTATAACAAAGAGCCACAAAGAGGAAGGAACCCCCCAAAATCTAGTATTTATTTCAATATTTTCTGATTCTACAAATCATCATACGATACAAGAGAAGAGCATACTCAACTTTTCAAGATTTACCAAAATCTCTTCAAAAAATGGCTATTCAATGGCACCCAACCCACTCTGATACCATGTTAGAATTGGCTATGGAGATAGCCACCCAAGAACTAGAGGCCAAATGGAAAGCACAAAGAGAGAATATAAATATGACAAGAGTAAATTGTATTCTTATCAATTATGATTCAATGTAGTTATGTGTAATGTATGAGAGAGCCCTTGGTTATATAGCCAAGGTGAGACATAAGATGTCATAAGATTATGAAAAGTGTCGTAATCATATGACATGAGACAACTTATCACAACTACCTAGGTTCACATGTGTTACAAGTCAAAAGATAAGATAACAACTAATGACAACTAACACCTTCTGGAAAGATTCCTTCCTAGGACCTAAGTGAACTTAACATGTAAATAAGTCCCCTAGTAATGAATTAACTAGGTACAAGACTTTATTTACACCAACATTGGGGAAGGTGAAATAAGTCTCGGTATTGAAGTACATCAACCTATGATCCAATTGTGTGTAAGAGATTAAATGAATTAATTAATTAAAAAATAATTAAATTAATAATATTTATTTAATGTATGGGTACATAGATTAATTTTAATTTATTAAATTATTATTATTTAGGAAATTAAATAAATAAGATGAGATCTTATTATTCTATTTTATTATGTTGATTATGGAAGTTGTATTATAGAAAAATAGGATAATTAATTATATTTATCTTATTTAAATGAATTAGAGATTAAAAATATCTAAAAATAGTTTGCATGCATGATTTTTATAGTTAAATAATTATATAAACAAATATTTTGATATTAGATGGTTTGATACGAGGATGTGCATGAAAAGAGAGAAGTTACTTTGATATTTTCTATTAATAGGAAATAAATAATATATTATCTCAATTTTATTCTTACAATTAGGATTTAGAATATAAAAATGATTATTTTTTTGCGTAAGGGGGAAATCTATAAGTATAAACAAGATCAAAATAGTGAATAGAAACTAATCTAATCCAAAACAATGATCAAGATCTATTCCCATTACTCACAAAATGAAATTATAAAGCTAATGAATTCAAGAACATTATTGAAGGAAAACATTAAGCATGAACTCAAAACAATACAATCTTACCATCCCATGTCGAAGCATATCCATATTGACATATGTTGCATTGTTCAATTCAATACGAAGCCTCCATTGTGTGTGCAAGAGCTTGAAGAACATGCATGTGTTGATCGAAGATGTGTGTTGAAGCTTTCTCAATGTCAATTAGGATCTTGGCATTACTTCGTTGCATAAACTATATTAATTCTTCGATCCTTTTTGTTAGGAAAGAGGTTTGTTATATAGAAATTGTGATTTGAAATGGATGATCAGGATTGCATAGTAGAATATCTCGATCAACGGTCGAAAGATGTTGAGAGGATTTAGATAGGCATATTCTTTGTAAATTGATTACATATTAATTAGTGTGATTGAGGAATAGATTGATCTGTCAGGAATGTAGATTGAATAATTTGTGGGTTTGAAGAATAGATTGATCTATTAGGAATATAGATTGATCAGTCAAAAAATAGAGTGAGCAATTAAGGGATCATAATTTGCTCAATCATGAAAGTGGGTGAGGGTAATTAATTAATCTTTTTGGAGTTGAATGTGCAAATCAAGTTTGACTTTTGCAAACAAAGTTGCATTAGTTTGATTTAATTTTTGATGATGTTTTTGAATAATTAATTCAATTATTCAAAGTTTGGAGGAAAGTGACAATTAAATTATTATGATTTAATAATTCAATTGACTTAGGGGAATAAAGTGAATTAGTGACATAATTAAATAATTGGCATTATTTAATTAATCGGGATGAATAAAGTTAGATTTGGACTTTATTAAATAAATGTAATTTATTTAACTGGTCAAAATTGACGAAAAAGTGAATTAATTAAATAATGTCATTTTATTTAATTAATAGTAGAAATTAGGGTTCTAGAACTTTATTAAATAAGTAAAATTTATTTAATTCGTTGAAAATGGTGAAAAAGTGAATTAATTAAATAATGTCATATTATTCAATAAATAAAGGAATTTAGGGTTGTAGGATGCTATTGATGTGAAATGTAGTGATATTCGATGATAATGATGTCGATGATGAGAAAATGTCATTTAAGGTGTGTAATAAGTGTTAGGTCAATTTTACATGTCTACATTTTTCCCCTCTTTGAGATAAAGTATTGGTTACTTTGTTTCACAGGTTCGATGTTAAGATCAAGTTTTGAAAAAAAAATATGCCCTAGCGGTTAGTGGAATGATGGTAGGACTTTGGGTTGCCCCCTCAAGAGGTTGGCCAAAAAATTGTAATTTTGAGGTCAAGCTCATGACACTTTTCTATTTCAGTTTAGATGCATGTAGAGGACAAAAAATTAAGCTTATAGGTATTTTGTTGATCATTCAAATGTGCTCAAGAGCTCCTATTTTTAACCTAGAAAGGTTTCCTAAGTAAAAATTAGGGTTTTTAGGGTTAAAATAGGTAGTTAGGGTTCTAATTTCCTCATTTGTATTTTGATCCTATAGAGAATTCTTGTCTTTAGTTTTCTCATTTTGTCAGTTGTCAAGGAGCTATCGTGAGCATTCGAGGAGCCCCACATCGTGCGGAATTGGTTCAAGAGTTTGGACAGCTTGCAATTGTCGGTGACCCGATATGTACCCTTTCGATTTTCATTTTCATCTTTCCATGTTTTTGTAATTAATGCATGAAGCCAACTTAGTCAAGTGTGCAAGATTTAGGAATCTAATGCTTTTGCCTCAGTTTTGGTACTTTTGACATTGTGAAATGGTTGCTTCTGCTTTTTTCCTGCGCACTTGCTCTTCTTTTTCTCTTTTGACCTAATTTTGCAGCTTTAAAATTTGCTATTGATTTACTTTTTTTCCTTTGACTTCTTTCTTGTGTTTTCTACGCTCTTATGTTCAACTTGCACCTTTGACAAACTTCTGCACTTTTGAAACTTGAGGTCTTGGAATTTTCCAGCGCTTTTGACAGTAATTTCTTGCTTTTCCTTGATTCTCTCACCTTTGACCAAAACTTCATCGCTTTTGCTAAAAATGCTCTTCTTTTGAGTTTTTGGAACCCTAAGTCAATTTCTTCATCATTTTTGGTTTTTTTATTTTTTTGCGTGTTCAAAGCGAATCCTTAATATTGTGGGTTTAATAATTGTAGGTGGTCCTTAATCCACTCCAGTCGAGGGAGAGATGATCACATTATCTATTTGACTTGATCATCAGGTTTCATGAGCTAGAGCAAGATTTATTAGATGTTGTCTGGTTGTGGTACATTTTTTACATGCCCACCATCTAATGTCATAGTGTGATGATGACTGCACTTGTAGAGAGGTGGTACTCGAAGACCTCTTCATTCTATTTACCTACTGGGGAGGCCACCATCACTCTTGAGGATGTGTGGAGGATCCTCCTAATTCCCATTCATGGAGAGATCGTTGCATACTTTGTTCGATGAGGCACTCATGTTATTCTTGCATTCTTGGTGTGAGACGCCTGGAGGTTTGACAGTTAGAGATAGATTTATCATATTTTGTTGGTAGTGCGGATCTGGTTTCTCTTGTTCTTTGTGGTTTGGTTTCTAGGCTTGTTGTTCCTGATAGGAGAGGCTGACAATTTCATGTGGGATGGGGTCTATGCATAGAGAAGAGTTTTGAGCATGGAACCAAATATACATGGGGTCCATGTCTCCTTGCCCACCTATATAGAGATATGCATGAGGTTGCATATCATGGTGGGAAATATATTTCCACCGATGTTTCTCTTCTTCATGTATGGGTCTGGAAGCACATCTTAGTGAATTTACCTAATGGTATAGTAGATCATATTGTTGAGGATCTGTACTCTTATCACGATGGATATTTTATGTATTACACATTGCCTAGATAGCTTCCCTACTGGTGTTGTTTATTTGATGATATGTCAAGTTTTGTATGGAGACCATATATGGATTGTGAGGTGTGGCCTGATGATCAAGAGAATTTGGTTTACTATAGACAGACTAGATGGTTGATCAGTTGCTCACACTCTCTTTTGGAGAGATACTTCCTAACAGGGTTTGTAGGCAATTTGGAGAGAGACCGGGTCAATTTCTAGACACTTATGAGGCTTGGTTTGGTTAGACCACTAGAGAGGTCTGTGTCTAGATTTTACAATCCAATCAAGATGTTTTTGTTGTTGCGTTCAAATCTCTTTCCCCAATCAAATGGGGTTGGCTATTGGGCTTAGCAGATCCGAGTAATTCTCTTGATTATGATCAATGGTGGGCATTATGCCTTCCTTCAAGATTTACAGATCTTGGTGGTGATCCCATAGTGGGTAGGGCAGGCATAACAAGTCATCAAGGAGAGAAACAACACCTTGAGGTTTTAGCAGAGAAACTTGGTAGGGCTCGATAGGATGATGCCCGGGGTGGATAGGGTGATCAGGTGCAATAAGATCTTAGTCAGATTCCATGTCCCCCTCCACCACCTAGGGATGGAGGTGCATAGTTAGCTATAGAGATAGGGAAGTGACAGGCCACAGAGGTGCAAATTTTCACTCTCACTGCAGAGCAAGATGGTTTCAGGGCAGACCAAGACACAAATATTGGGTGTCATCTCATTGTTGAGACACAGTTGCAGGTTGTTACTACTGAGAGGGATGGTCTGAGGGAAAATCATGACAGTCTTTGCGTTGAGTGAGATCAGTTGCTACAAAGTGCCACCTATTACTAGACTTTTTATGATGCCTCTATTCCTCGAGCACATCGATGACCACGGTTTGGAGATTCGAGTACTGCTACTACTGTCACGTCAAGTGATCAGTTCGTTAGACAGTCGAAACCTGATGAGTAGCCTGAGCTATGGAGTCCTCCCCCTCTATATGGGAAGTACCATATTTTTACTTGATCCTTATGATATTATTATTTGGAGACTTATATTGCAAACATGATTTTGTATATATATTCATCGGCCCAACTGAGGCCTCGTATATATGTTTATTTTTGTATTATTCTATCATAGATGTTTCATTGATGATGATGTACTATGACATTCTCCTTTTTTGATGATGATATATATGAGATATACATGCTTCGATTTTTCTCATTATGTGTTTATTTGATGATTTATGGATGATGGTGCATGATGATGTATATTTTTGTACCTTTCTAATGTATGCATATGATTTGGATGGATGGATTGATCATATTTTATATCATATGTTTTTTTTATTATGTATATGATGGATTTATGTCGACTATGCATGATACATGATGTTTTCATTGGTTTATTATCATCATGATATGTATTGACGACATTGTGGATGCAGGATGGATATGTGATACTAATGATATTGTGATGCAAGATTGATGTTACTTAGAAGAAATATTTTATGATAGATAGAAATTTGATGTTGTTAGTTGTTGATGAGTTGCTTTCATTTTTCTTGGAGGCTTCATATTTTGAACAATCGTACTTGATGTAGCAAATAGATATTATGCACCAGGGTATTAATGACCAAGGTGACTTTGTATCCATTGTGTGGACTTTGACTTGACATACAAAGAATATTCTTTCTCATACCAGACATATGGAAACTTTGTTCAAAATATATGGTTGGGTTGTGTTAAAAAATTTCAGACCAGTTACATAGAGAGGTATAGAATACCTAACATGCATTTGCTACACAAACTATTTCAAAAAAAAATCCATGTACACTCAATAAAGAAAGTATTCATCATGGTATTATTACAAAAACATCTTACAAACAACAAATCGAAATGATGCTCAATTTCCCCCATTCCTTCTTCTCTAAATCCTTATGGACATCTTTAAGAGATCCTAGGAATGAGTCAATAAAATAAATCATAAAAATAAGACTATAAAAAGATAAAAACAAAGTTGTAGTATCACTTGCCATATTTGTTTGGGTGGGTCTATTATCCGTTGTTGATCATTTCTATCGTAGGAATGGATCTGTTAAGGAATATCTCAGGATTTTGTTGGTGAATTTGTTAAAAAGATAGGTAGTTAATACACTGGCCTTGTTTTCATTTGTTTTGTAATAAAAGCTTTGTAATTGTTTTCTTGAAATTTCTATCTTTTGATGTTTGCTTTGTTTGTTTGTTTATTTTTTCAAAGGGTGAAGATGATGATTTTTTTATTATGGATGAAAATTTTATTGTGGATTGTGATGATGGAGTTAGAACTTTTTTATTTTTTGAGTTTTATGATGTTTTTTTTGTTTTTTTAGGGGACTATCCTGGGGCCTCGGGGGCTCATCAAAGATAATCCTTGCCTACGTTGTACACATAGAGGCTCGTAGTTCACTTAGTTTGATAAGAACGTGTTTTTGATCTTTTATGTTTTGTGAATGTTTTTTGGATTTTATATTTTTGACTAAGTTGAAAGAAGTCATAATAGAAACCTAAGGGGACTAACCTAAGGCCTTGGGGGCTGATCGAAGATAAGTCTTACCTATGTTGTACATGTAGAGACCACATAGTTTGACTGGTTGACTCAAAGCATAACATGTTTTGGATTTCAAACAACATTGATAACTTGGATTGATATTACACCTTTGGTTCTAGAGGATATGTTGTGGGAAACCTACTTGAACTAGTCGTGAGGTTCAAGAAAATTTTGATATCTTAGATTTTTTTGAGTGAAGGAATAATCCAAAGTTGTTGTTTTGATTTTGGTTGTTTTTCAGATGTTTTTGATTTTGTTGTTTTCTAGATTTTTTTATTTTGTTGTTTTCTAGATGATTTTGATTTTTTTGTTTTGATCATGATGGGACACACAAGGATCTACCCACAACCAACTTCGGGAAATTTCCCCCAGTTCGAGACAAGACTACTTTCCTAAATCAGTAACAAGCCATGGTTGGACACATGTTTGATTATGGTATAAATGGGTGAATGTTGTGGGTAGTACTGATAGATAACAATGCAATTTTTATTCAAACATAGTGCACATTTTCCAATTTTTCACTATGGTACCTATTCTAGAAGTGCCACAAAGTGGTTTTCACTAGAAGAACATTTTATTTCTCTTTACTGTTTTCTTTCTTTTTTATTTTTTTTCTTTTATATCTTTTTGATTTTTTTTTATTTTTAACCTTTTGTCTAGAGTATAAGATGTTATAAACTTGGATTGATATTTCACTTCTTTTTCTAGAGGATATGTTGTAGAAAAGCTTACTTGAACTAGCCTTGAGGTTCAAGTAACTATTAATATCTTAGAATTTTGTCTTAAGGAATAATCCACATTGTTGGTATCTTTGAAGGTTACCTTGGTAGTGCGTTGGTGGTACACCTTGTTGTTGGGATGAACTATTTTGAAGGTCTTCGTGGTGGTGCATTGGCAGGATACCTTTTTGATGGGATGAATTGAGAAGGGTACCATGTGACACACCTGGTTGTTTGGAAAATGCTTAGATCACAATGTGAGCTAGAAGGCATAGATCAAGATTTATTCTCAAGAAAGATGTAAGTACTTGCCCCTAGTGTCTGTAAATATAGGTGATGGATTATCTTGTGATAGGATAACATGTTTGGATAGAGTATGCCCTTTTGGCCAATGCCTCATGGCTCAGATAATGTTGCATAGGATAGGATCAATGATAGTGATCCATGTCAATATTTTTTCCATAAGCAAATGAAAATTGTATACTAAATTGTGTTAGGGTGAAATCTACGAGTGTAAACAAGGTAATTGTAAATGAAATAGAAGCTAGTCTAAATCAAAAACACTAATCTAGATCTATTCCTTCACTCATGAAATGATGTTCTAAGTTATTGAAAAACCACAATAAAATCCTACGATTATCAAAATGAATTCAAAACAAAAGAAAGGTTGCCATCCCATATCGGAGTGTGTTCACAAGATGTCGGGTTGTTCATATCATTGTGAAGCCTCCATTTTTGCATGCGAGAGAAGCTTTGATGTGATGCGTGGGTTTGTTGATCAAAGATATGTTGAAGCTTTTTCAATGGTGATTAGGAATATTGGTAGTACTTAGTTGTGCAAATGATGTTGATTCTTCGATCCTTTTTTGTGAGGAAAGAGGTTTGTTATATAGAAAACATGATTTGAAATGGACGATCTAGATCGTGTTGTAAAATATCTTGATCAACAGTCAAAATATGTTGAGAGGATTTAAATGGGCATAATTCATGCAAAATAGATTACATAATTAGTGTGATTGAAGAAATAGATTGAATGATCTATGGGATTGAGAGATAGATTGATCAATCAAGAATTAGATTGATCAATCAGGAATTAGATTATAGATTGAGCAATCAGTGATTCGTAATTTTCTCAATCAGGAAAGTGGTTGAGAATGATTAATTCATTCATTCTTATTGGAGTTGAACATGTAAATCAAGTTTGACTTTTGCAATAAATTTTCATTAGTTTGATTTGATTTTTGATGAAAGGAAAGGTCCTTTTATAGTCCACAACACCAGGCGGTCTATTTTTGGGTCTACAAATGGCTTATAGTATATGGGACTCATCATACTCCCAATATGAGGGAGGCACCTCACTTGTGCTCCATAATATGAGGTGTAAATATCTTACCCCCTGCAAGATTTGAATTTTTTACCTCTCTTTCAAGAGTAAAATTTCTCCACCACTAAGACAACTCAAGTGTACAAATTTATTCAAATTATTCAAATTTTTGGAGGGAAAGTGAGTTAATTAAATTATTATGTTTTAATAACTCAATCGACTTAGGGGAATAAAGTGATTTAGTGATGTAATTAAATAATTGGTGCTATTTAACTAATCAGGATGAAATAAAGTGAAATTAGGACTTTATTAAATAAATAAAATTTATTTAATTGGTCAATTTGATGAAAAGTGAATTAATTAAATAATGTTGTATTATTTAATTAATAGCATAAATTAGGGTTTTAGGACTTTATTAAATAAATGAAATTTATTGAATTCGTTGAAAATGATGAAAAAGTGAATTAATTAAATAATGTTGTATTATTTAATTAATAGAGGAAATCAGGGTTTTAGATGCTTTTGATGTGAAATGCAGTGATATTCGATAATAATGATGTTGATGATGTGAAAAATTCATTTAGTATATGTGATAAGTGTTAGGTCAATTTTAAATGTCTACATTTTACCCCTCTTTGATACAAAGTACAAGTTGCTTTGTTTTAAAGATTCGATGTTAAGATCAAGATTTTGAAAAAAAAAAATTATGCCCCACTGTGCATCGATGGTCAATGGAATGATGGTAGGACTTTGTGCTGCCCCCTCAAGAGGTTGGTCAAAAAATTTGATTTTGAGGTCCTCATGACACTGTTTTATTTCAGTTCAAATGCGTAGAGAGCTAAAAAAATAAGTCTATAGGTCCCTCATTGCTTGTTCAAATGTTCCAAAGAACTCTTAATTTGAATGTATGAAGGTTCCCTAAGTAAAAATTAGGGTTTTCTAGGTAAAAATTAGAGTTTTGGATGGTTAAAATAGGTATTTAGGGTTTTAATTACCTCATTTACATTTTGAGCCTATAGAGAATTCTTGTCTCTGGATTTCTCATTTTGTCAGTTGTTGAGGAGATATGGTGTTGATTCAGGGAGCCCCACATCATGTAGACATGGTTCGAGAGTATGGATGGCCCGTAGGCATTGGTACCTCGGTATGTACCCTCTCAATTCTCATTTTCATCTTCTCATGTTCTCATAATTTGTGCACAAAGTCAAACAAGTCAAAAGTGAGTTTTCTGGGATTTCAATGCCATTGGCTCGATTTTAGCACATTTTCCATTTTTAAACTAGTTCTTTTGCAAAAAAATTGTGCACTTGACTTACTTTAGCGCCTTTGATATGATTTTTTTCTTTTGAAATTTGCATTTTCTTTACATTTTCACTTTTGATTGCTTTGTTCCTGTTTTCTCGCCTTTGTGATACCTTTTTGCTTTTGCAAAAAAAAATCACTTTTGATCTTGGCTCTCTTGTTATTTCTCCTCACTTTTGTATTTCTCCTCACTTTTGTAAATTTTTCCTCACATTTTCTTGTTTCCTTCACTTTTGTCAAAAATTTCATCGCTTTTGCCACAAGTTTTTTCACTTTTTGACTTTTTGGAATCCTAAGTTTGTTTATTCATCATTTTTGTTTCGTTTTGTGTGTTTCAGAGTGAACCCTTAACAATGTGGGTTGAATGATTGTAGGTGGTTCTTAAACCACTACAATCAAGGGAGCGACGACCCCAAGATTTGTTTTATTTGATTGTCATTTTTTATGTTTTGGACAAAGAGTTTCTAGATGCAGTTAGGCTATGACACATTTATTATATGCCTACCATTTGGTGTCATACTACGATGATGACCGCGCTTGTAGAGTGGTGGAATTTAGATACTTCTTCATTATTTTTACCTATAGGTGAGGCCACT
>CM021100.1:590804829-590822933 GCA_007115665.2 Sequoiadendron giganteum
TTTTACAAGGTTTTCATTATGGTGACATTTTTTTGCTCATGTTGAACCACTTGGTGGTGTTGATGTAGACACTATTGATGTTGATATGGTTATTTTTGTTGTCATGGCGTGCCAACAATATCTTGCTTGGAGGAGTTTTTTTGCTAAAATATGGGCACTTGAGTGTAACCTTTGGAAATTCTTGTCTTCTTTGTCGATACCAAAGTTAACCTTACCTTAATGCACACATTGCGATATAGTGCCCTTAGAATTCTTATGATAAAGATTTGTTGCCAACACATGGTCAATGTGAGATTTGGATATTATGGATGGAAAAATGCATTAAGGGATACAAGATTCATATGGATTCATTGATAGTTTGCAACCTTTTATTTTCCAAACTTGGGATGATGAGAAATGATGGGTGGACATGGATATTCGATTGGGACCAATGTCTTGATATAATTTGTAGGTCGCTCTTGAAGCTTTATTTGGAATTTCTAGAGTTTTTTTATGGATGAACTTCCCCTTTTGATTTTTCCCCATAGTTTCTTTGACCAATGAAGTTTGATAGGGATGATTTTCTTGCTTTTTCTTTGGTATCCATTTGTATTTTATTTATCCATTTTCTTTGTTGATTATTTTGCTTCAATGACTTTTTTTGTTCTTGGATCAATATTTTTCTCTTGTTGTTGGTCCCAATCAAAGGGTTGAAATATGTGTGGATGATGATTCATGACATGGCTATTTGTAGCATTGGTATAAATTTCATCATAAGGACTCTTCGTGCTCTCTATGTTGATGCTAACATTAGATAAATTTTCCCCCAATATTATAGAGGTATCCTTGATATGTTTAGATCCCTTAATTGTTGAATAACCAATACCTTGATGCTTAGGATTGCCAATAATCTACACTGGTTCTAGGATACCATGTTCATGTAGGCATAATCCTCTGTCTTGATAATGAATCCGCTGAGAAATTTTATTTTCAATAGGATATGTCTTACCTTGGAAACAAAGTGCTAATCCTTCTCTACTCTGTTTTGGATCTTCAAATTTGATAGCTTCTTCACTAATAGGATCCTTCATATGTGGGATAACTTATTGATTGATATTTTCAACTTGATCCTATGAAATATCATATTTTGATGTCCCTTCAAAATATATTGGTGCTTCTTTGACTATTGTATACCTAATGCTTTTTTGCTCAGGATTATCAATTATCTTTGTTGATTTTAAGATACTATGCTCCATATTTTCATACTTGATGTCTTCAATTTTCCTGGAGGATGTTTCTGATTTTAATGCTTCTTCTTGATCAATTTTTGATATGTCTATAGATTCTACCATGCTTTGATCATTTGTAAAGATGTTAAGAGTAGATGACACTTGTTCCTTGGTAATGATATCAATAGTATGAGACTGTTGTTTTGGATGAAGATCATCTACATGTCCATTAGGAGTAAGCATCTCATGGGTAGATGTATGTGCACTTGGTGTATGGATTTTTTCTTCTTTTGGAAAACCTTGGATGTCTTGGAAGATATCTGCCAAGTCATTGTAGTATTTTGATGATAGGGATTCATGATCTTGACTTTGTGTGATATTATCTTCAATATGCTTTGGTTTGTACTCTTGACATGGATCAATTTCAAAGAAGGGATGACTTGTAAATGATCCTTGGATTTCCTCAAAATATGGACATATGGGCAATAGTTCTTGCCTTAGATTTCCTGCATTGGGTATAAGTGTTGGATTAAGAATATATTAATTACCAATATGTATTTCCATGAGGTTGGATGATGTCAATATATCTTGGACTAAATCATTGATAGATTTGGGTGATTGAGTTTGATCTTGCTTGGGATTTAATTCTTGATGTATGTCCTCTTTCTCATTGGATGATGTAGAGATATTTTCAATGTGATCAATGATAGATATCTCTTGATCGTTGTTTTCAACTTTTGAGGTATTCTCATTGTTTTCATTGGTAGATGGACCTTGAATGTCATCTTCAATAGCTATTTCTCCTTGATCAATAAGGTATTGGATGATATTTTTGAATGCAACACATTTTGATGTATCATGACCTTTTACTCCATGGTATTTACAATGGATCTTGTCATCCGACCATGGGAGTTTGATGCTAGGTTCACCACTTCATGGAGGTTTTGGAAGTGTGACAAGTTTGGAATTGACTAATTGGTTCAACACACCCTCAATTGGCTCCCCTGAAGGAGTGTACTCGCGTTTAGCAGTATGGTTTGATTGTAAGGTTGGTTGTGGTGGAGATGGATTTTGAGATGGAATTTCTTGTTATTCTTGAGATTGATGATCTTGATGATGTTGTAGTTGATGATTTTGATGTGGATATTTCTGATTTGGGGGTTGATACTATTGTTGGATCTAATTTTGTGACCATTGATGTTGTTGATTTACTTGATTTTGTGGAAATATACTTTGTTGTTGATGTGAATCAATGTTTCGATGATATTGGAAGTGTTGTTCATGTGGATATTGAGGTGGTTGTGGAATTATGTTCGTTTGTTGTGGAAATATAATGTTTCAACTTTAAATAGGTCATTGATGATATGCCATCCTTTGATCTTGTTCAAGTTCCTCAATCTTTTTATTAGTTTCATTTAGGGAAATTTGATGTTCTCGATTTATTCCTTGATGGTGATTTTGAAACCCTTGATTTTGTGATCCTTGATAAGAGTGATTTGGGTAATAGATTTATGTTGACATGTTGTTGGGGGATGTTATGATTCTCAATATCCTATCATAAGGTCACTTGGCTATATCCTCATGGGTTACTTTCATCGTTTGTGGTGTTTTTTGATGGTATGGTAGTGTTTCATTTGTTGGATTCCATGTTATTTCTATGTTGTGAGCTCATGGTTGTCATAAAAAATTGCAACACTTTTGCAAAAATTGTGTGACTCCTAACTATGATGGTTTCTATTGAATGATGGTGTCTATTGTAATGTAGGAGGTGGAAATTGTTGGAAGACTAAAATCACTGAGAGGGGGTGTAAATTAGTGATTTACAAAAAAATTTCACAAATGGAAGACTTTATTTGCATTCAGACAAAAGATATTAAAAATAGTTGTTCACAAAAATGACCTACTAGAACTACTTTATGATAACATGACAGCATGGATTCATGACAGCATAGATCAAGAATTAGACAAATGATTTTAAGAGACTCATTTAAGTGCATCAGAGCTTTACATTCAATTAGGCCTTTTTAAGAATGAAACTTGACATGAACAATGGAAACTTTTTATGCAGATTGATAACTATTTAATGCATTTGAGAACATGTGAAACCAAACAGATAAGAAATAATACACAAAAATATTATCACATAACACAGAATATGTCATGAGTGGAAAAACCCTCTTGGGGTAAAAAAACCACCTGAAAAATTATTTCTTTATTCATATAGAGCACCAACTCTTCACAGTTTCGGACCACCAACTCCACAAAATTTTGGAGCACCAACTCCACAAATAGAAACTAGAAGAACCAACTCCTTTACAAATAATGTCAACAATAGTATCCTATTAGGACCCTAGAAGTGAAAAAATAATGCATTCCTAGAATCTCAATAGAAAACAATAATGAATTTCAATAAACACAATGAAGAATGTTGTATGAATATAACATCTTCTTTTCGTTTTACAAGAACATCTCAAATAAACCCCTCAAAATATTTTCAATACAACACAATATTTGTATGGTTCTGCCAGAGATTTCACATTTACTTTATGCCTTATAATATCACATAAACATGTTCCTCTTTTCAATAACCCAGAAAACCAAGAACACAATGACCTCTACTTTCTCAAATCCCACAAAAACCCTTCATAAGAATCTCTTTAAATAATACTTCGAAGAGAAGAAAAACTAACTTCTAAATGTAGTAACCCTGTATACGGTTTTTGTAACTGTAGAAAGAATCTTGAGCTAGGGCTTTAAAGAATAACCCAAGAAAACCCATTAAACAATAAACATTACAGTTAAAGCCCGTAGCCTCTTTTTCTTTTCTCTGAGCAAACAATCTCTTAATCAATAGAATAATAAACCTATTTAATTGTCCAATAGTCACTTTTTTTTTTAAGGATAGAAACCTTTAACAAACAAAAAAAACTAACAGATTTTCCAGTTATGATTCGAGCAATAAGAAACTATAACTGCCCTTTTCAAACACCTTCAACAAAATATCAATAGCCTTAAGCAACATTCTAGGTGTCCAAGCTCATGCCATAGTAAAAAAAAACTACAGCTAAGAACAAAAACTTCATGGAGAATAGGGTTTCTAACTTTCATACAAAGAGAAACAGAATGAATCTACCCTATTCTTTCCTTCAACACTTTCGAAGATTTCAACCAAAAAGATAATCATTTGAAATATGATAGAATACCAATGATTAAAAACATTTTGAATTCCGGTGGGAAACAACATCATACCACATGATTTAATTAATTATTAAAATTCTTTTGAGTCCATTGAATACTGACACAAATCATTAATCCTCAAAGACAGTCGAAGCCACATCAACACTGTTAGTGCCAAGTCACCAAATGAAGCCCGATGCCTTTACAAAATTTGAACTCTGCCATGACTTTATCCAAAGTTAATTCCAATTTTGAATGCAAAGCGACCAATGAATTAAGATCAATACCATATGCCCAAAGAAACCCGATAGGGTTTAGAATACATAAACCATGCAAACCACTTTAATCACCTTTTGATGTCGATTATGCTCACATAATGATGTCCTTTTTAATATCCAATGACACAATTATAGTGTCAAACTTATATCCCAAAACAATAGAATAATACCAAACCAATATGCCATGAAATATATAAATGTGCATAATCAACACATTCAATCACATTAAAATGTGATAATCAAGACCAAAAATGTGGAGTTCTTATGCACCTGAAAATGAATGTTTTGACACTTTAAGATATAATAGATATCTGATCAAACTGAACCTGTCAAAGATGATATGATAACCTACTGAATATAAATTGAAATGAATCCTTCATATGATCATGTAGCATGATCAACACTGTCAATCCAAAAAAAGCATAAACATCTGCAAATGAATAACTTAAAGTGAAGTAGCATCAATCTAAAAATGAATAGTCATGAATATCCTAAAACTCATGTCCACAAAAAGAGTCCACAAAGTATCATTGCCAAATCAAGTGATTTTGACATCAAGGACAAACCAAATAATCACAACTGAAATCCAACAAACTCCCCCTTTGTCCTTGATGGCAAAACACAAATGTCTCTCCCTCTTTTGCCTCAATGACAAAGGATGAAAGAGGAGATCATGAAATGCCATGAAAAACAATTGAAAAGCCAACAAAGAACTGTATGAACCAGCTGCAAGTAGAACAATAGAGCAGCAAACAAAATTGCAAGAGATTTATAAATGAACAAATATTGTAACAAGCTCCCCCTAAGCCAATGACTGAATCAACGAAGTAAATATTGAGAGATAAATTCCAATCAGAATCTGAGCCTTTCAAACACTTCTTTAGATAAAGGCTTAGTAAAAATATCAGCAACCTGCTCTTGTGAAGCAACAAACTGTAAACATACTTCATTAGCCAACACCTTTTCTCGAAGAAAGTGAAACTTGATAGCAATATGTTTGGTACGAGAGTGCATAACATGATTTTTAGAGATATTAATTGCACTAGTGTTATCATAGAAAATAGAAATAGGCATAGCAACTGTGATACCCATATCAAATAATGTTTGATCCATCCAAAGTAATTGAGTACAGCAAGAAGTGGCAGCTATGTACTCTTCCTTAGTAGTGGACGGAGAAACAAATTCTTGTTTCTTGTTGTGCCATGCCACTAAATGATCACCAAGAAAGAATGTAGCACCACTGGTGCTTTTCCTATCATCCAAACCAGCTCATTCAATGTCCGTATATGCAATTGAAGAAAAATCATTGCTCCTAGGATACCAAAGACCATAATCAAGAGTGCCTTGAATATATTTGAAAATTATTTTAATAGCATTAACATGAGATTCCTTAGGTGATGCCTGAAACCTTGCAACCATGCATATTGCCTACATTATGTCAAGTCTAGAAGCAATTAAGTATAATAGATTAACAATCATTGATCTATACTCAGATTGATTTGCATCAGGAGAATCATCAGTCCTAGTAAGTTTGCAAACTATAACCATTGGAGTGTTAACAGGGTGGCATCAATCCATTTTAAATTTCTTAAGAATCTCTCTAGCATACTTAGTTTGAGAGAGAAATATTCCACTTTCAAGTTGAGTAACTTGAAGACCAAGAAAGAAAGAAATTATCCCAACATAGACATTTCAAATTCAAATTCCATAATATGAGATAACTTTTTGGTCAAAGCATCATTGTTACAGCCAAAAATAATTTCATCTACATAGACTTCAACAACCTAAATATCATTACCTTCAATCTTGACATAAAGATTGTTGTCAACACCTCCTCTTTTGAATCCATTTGATGTTAAATGATTATCCAGCCTAGAATACCATACCCTAGGTGCTTTTTTTAAGCCATAAAGGGATTTTTTAACCTGTAAACATGATTAGGCTTGTCTTTGCAAACAAACCCTTCAAGTTGTTCCATATAGACCTCTTCATCTAGATAACCATTTAAGAAAGCAGTTTTGACATCCATTTGATAAACAAAAAAATTCTTAAAAACAGAATAAGCCAAGAATATTCTAATAGATTCTAATCTAGCAACAAGTGCAAAGGTTTCACCAAAATCAATACCTTCCTTTTGAGCATAGCCTCTACAAACAAACCTTGCCTTGTTACCAACAAATTTTCCATTTTCATCAAGCTTATTCCTGTAAACCCACTTTCCACCTATGACATTCTTGTCATCAGGTCTTGGGACTAACTCCCAAGTTTGGTTTTTCTCAATTGAATCAATTTCTTCCTACATATCCTTAAGCCAGCATTCATCCAAGAGAGCTCCATCATAGTTTTTAGGTTCAAATTCAATGACTAAACAAAAAGTTGTATGTTATGCCATTTGAGCTTGTTCTTCCAATTTAGCAGCCTTTCTTCATGTTTGAACTCCAAAATTTCTATCCCTAATAATCTGATTTTGAGGATGATTTTTAGCAACATATTTTAAAGGATTTTTGGGCACAAAAGTTTCAGAAATTGTTGTTTCATCATGTTTAGGGTTTGTTGTTTCAATATTTTTAGATTTTATCTCAAGCTCTTCTTTTGTTTCTTTCCCATCAACCTGCACAAGATCAATTTCTAAATGTGGTCTTTCATCAAATTTCACATTAATTACCTCAACAATTTTACTAAGCCTTTTATTATAACATTTGTAGGCTTTAATATGAGTTAAGTATCCCAAGAAGATACCCTCATCACTTTTTGATTGAAATTTTCCTAGATGTTCATCATCTTTATTAATAAAACATTTGCTACCAAAGATTTTAAAATGTTTTACAGAGGCAGATTTACCATACCATAATTCATAAGGAGTGAATTTTGATTTCACTCTCAACTGTACTATGTTTA
Organism: Sequoiadendron giganteum; assembly: GCA_007115665.2. NCBI lineage: Eukaryota > Viridiplantae > Streptophyta > Pinopsida > Cupressales > Cupressaceae > Sequoiadendron > Sequoiadendron giganteum. The sequence continues at coordinate 590,812,391 of CM021100.1, forward strand.
AAATGTATATTGTTGTATGAACAGCTTCTTTCCAATACATATCAGGCAACTTGGCCTCATCTAACATAGTTCTTGCCATTTCCTTTACAATTTTTTTTTGCATTCAACAACCCCATTTTGTTGAGGTGTTCTAGTGGTTGCATATTGTCTTTTAATACCATGTTGTTCACAATAATCAATAAATTCTTGAGAGGTAAACTCACCTCCCTTGTCGGATCTCAAGCATTTGAGTTTTAAATTAGATTCTTTTTCAACCATTTTACAAAAAATCTTAAATCTTTCAAATGCCTCTGACTTATGTTTGAGAAATGTAACCCAGACCATTCTTGTATAATCATCCACAAACAACATGAAGTATTTTTCACCATTTATTGATCTAGTTCTTGTTGGGCCACACAAATTTGTATGTACTAGCTACAAAGGCTTAGTGGAAGAGTGTTATTTTGTCTTAAAACTTACTCTTGTTTGTTTACCACTTAGACACTCTTTGCACATGGAATTTTATGGTTTATTAAGAACAGGAAAACCTCTAACATTCTAGTTTTTTTTATTCTAACCAGATTATCAAAATTTACATGTCCTAATCTTTTTTGCCATAGCCAGATTTCTTCAACTTGACCCATTAGAAACATGCCCTCATTATTATCATTACAAGAGGTTTCTAGAAGATTATGGAAATTACCTTTAGCTCTTCTTCTAGTAGCAATAGTCTTTCTAGACTTGTTATTGATCTCACATCCCTGTGTAGTAAACATAACATAATAACCACTATCACAGATTTGGCTAACAATAAGAAAATTGTGCTTTAGTCCTTCCACATAATATACATCATAGATAGGTGTGTCATCATTTAACATAAGTTAACCTTTACCTTTAATCTGTATACTCGTATTATCACCAAATTTCACATATCCACCAGCATAATCTTCAAGTTTGATGAATTTGTCCTTGTCCCTTGTCATGTGATTAGAACAACCACTATCTAGGACCCATAAGTCCTTTTTAGTATGAAAAGAATTTTTACTAGCATTGATTGTTCTATACCTTTGACAAACTTATTTTTCCAAACTATTTATGTTTTCTGTTGTAATTCAGCTTTGCATTATTTGACTATATGTCCCAAAGTATTACATTTAAAACATCTGATTTGATTAACAAAACCAAAGTACTGCTTATGTCCAAACCTTGGTATTCTAGGAGTCATGAGCCTATAAGTACTCACTTTATGGCCAATTTTTTTGCAAAAGAAGCATTAACCATAAAAGAAAGGATTGAATCTGAATTGTGTTCTTTTGCTTTCAAAAGAATGAACATAATTCTTATCAGATTCAAAATGACTTGATTTAAAACTCTTATTAGTTTTTGACTTTGAAGTATCAATTGAACATTCACCTTTTTCAAATCCAACACCAATTTTGTCTTTATTCAGTTTCTACTCGCTAAGCATATCATTGATTTTTAATGTACTTTCATATTTTTCAATTTTCTTTCTAAGATCAACAATTTCATGTTCCAGCTTTTGAATTTCTTGATCTTTGAAACTTACAGCTACTCGAAGACAGTCCTCAACTCTCTTAGATTCTTCAAAGACACTATTGCTTAATCTGGTTTTTTTTCTTGAGAAAGGTCTTGTTTTTAAGTTTTTTAATCTCCTTAAAAGCACACCTTAACTCACCTTCAAGATCTATTTAACCATCTTCTAAATCTATTTTTTTGTTTGAATCTTCTTGCAGTTTGACTTCAACCATAAACAAGGTCTCATCTTCTTCAACTAAAGAATCTTTTGTTTCAATGTGTGTTTCCTCTCTACTAAACAAATTCTTATTCTTTTTGAAATTGAATTTCCTTTTAGGTTTATAGACCTTCTTCTTAGACTATTTATCATATTTTTCATCATCACTATTTTGATCACCATAGGGGCATTTAGTTGTGAAGTGTCCAATTTTGCCACATGTGAAGCATTTAAAAGGATGTTTTCCTTTGTATTTGCCTGAACCCTTTTTAAGTTTTCAGACAAAGTGAGCCTCTTTTGAATCAGAGTATTCTGACTCACTTTCTTTTACAGTTTCCTTTTTCTCAGTTTCAAAAGCATTTTCTTTTACTATTGGATTGCTTTTGCTTGTTCTCATTTCAAAAGCAGTAAGAGTTCCTTGTAAATTATCAAAGATAAGTTGGTCAAAATGTTTATTTTCTTCAAGAGTTGATACCTTAGTTTCATACTTAGGATGCAAGGTTGTAATGACCTTCTTGACTACATCAAACTCTTCTACTTCTTCTCCTAATCCTCTCATTGCATTAACAACTTCATCTATTCTCAAGAAGTACTCAACTACTTTTTCATCATCCTTCATTCTCATTTCTTCAAACTGAGTTTTGAGAGTAAGGATTTTTGACCTTTTGACTTTGTCATTTCCTTGATAGATATTTTCAATTTTTACCCAAATATCCTTAGCTGATTTGCAATGCATGACTTTAACAAATACATCTTTAGTTAAGCCACACAGAAGAGCATATTTGGCTCTAGCATTAGTTTCATACTTCTTCTTTTCAATAAAATCTGTGGGTATTATGGTTGGAACAGTATACCCATTTTGAACTATGCTCCAAACATCAAGACCAATAGAAACCATATAAGTTTCCATTCTGATTTTCTAGAACACATAGTCAGTGCCATCAAATAATGGAGCTCTGGTCACAGAAGTACCTTCTTGTGACATGTTTGATAGACTTCCAAAAACCATAATCTATCCAAGGTGGGTTAGACCTATACAAGGACCCTATGCTCTGATACCAATTGTTACAAGACTGAAATCATTGACGGGGGGGTGAATCGGTGATTTACAAAACTTTTTCATAAATAGAAGACTTGATTTGCATTCATACAAAAGACATAAAAAATAGTTGTTCACAAAAATGACAACATGGACTCATGGTAGCATAGATAAAGAATTAGACAAATGATTTTGAGAGACTCATTTAAGTGCATCAAAGATTTACATTAAATCAGACCTTTTTAAGCATGAAACTTGACATGAACTATAATGGAAACTTTTTATGCAGATTGATAATTTTTTAATGCATTTGAGAACATGTGAAACCAAAAAGATAAGAAATATTACACAAAAATATTGTCACATAACACATAATATGTCATGAGTGGAAAAACCCTCTTGGGGTATAAAAAACCACTCAAAAAAATATTTCTTTATTCATATGGAGCACCAACTCCACAAATAGAAACTAGAAGCACCAACTTCATGAGTTACAGGAGCACCAACTCCTTTACAAAGAATGTCAACAATAGTATCCTATCAAGACCCTAGAACTGCAAAAATAATGCAGTCCTAGAATCTCAATAGAAAACAATAATGATTTTCAATAAGGACGATGAAGAATGTTGTATGAATATGACAACATATTATTTTTGTTTTACAAGAACATCTCAAGAAAAACCCCTCAAAATATTTTTCAATACAACACAATCTTTGTATGGTTATGCCAGAGATTTCACATTTACTTTCTACCTTTTTAGAATATCACATAAAAATGTTCCTCTTTTCAATAACCCATAAAACCAAGAACATAGTGACCTCTACTTTCTCAAATCCCATAGAAACCCTTATAAGAATCTCTTTAAATAATGCTTCGAAGAGAAGAAAAACTAACTTCTGAATGTAGTAACTCTGTATACGATTTTTGTAATTGTAGAAAGAATCTTGAGTTAGGGTTTTAAAGAATAACCCTACAAAACCCATTAAACAATAAACATTACAGTTAAAGCCCGTAGCCTCTTTTTCTTTTCTCTGAACAAATAATCTCTTAATCAATAGAATAATAAACCTATTTACTTTTTCCAATAGTCACTCTTTTTTTTTGAAGCATAGAAACCTTTAACAAAAACAAACTAATAGATTTTCCAGTTATGATTTGAGCAATAAGAAACTATAACTGCCCTTTTCAAATACCTTCAACAAAATATCAATAGCCTTAAGCAACATTCCAACATTGTGATACCTAATTCACAGTGGATGAAAACTAAAAACTAACCAAAGAACTACCCAACTGTGTTCTTCATTAACTAAGCTTCTATAACTACCTGGCGACACCATTTCTTCTCACACAAGCTTTTCTCCAGCTCACAGTTAAGCTTTCACTAGTCCAAAACCTATTTTCCAAGCTCACACCAAGCTCTATTACTTATGCTTACAATAAAAACCCTTCTAGTGTCGACCATAGTAAAAAAAAATTACAGTTGAGAACAAAAACTTCATGGTGGCTAGGGTTTCTAACTTTTCATACAAAGAGAAACAGAATGAATCTGCCCTATTCTTTCCTTCAACACTTTCAAAGATTTCAACCAAAAAGATAATCATTTAATATCCACTAGAATACCAATGATTAAAAACATTTTGAATTCCAGTGGGAAACAACATCATACCACATGATTTAATCAATTAATAAAATTCTTTTGAGTCCATTGAATACCGACACAAATCATTAGTTCTCAAAGACAGTCGAAGCCACATCAACACTGTCAGTGCCAAGTCACCAAATGAAGCCCGATACCTTTACAAAATTTGAACTTTGTCATGACTTTATCCAAAGTTAAATCCAATTTTGAATTCAAATCGACCAATTAATTAAGATCAATACCATATTCTCAAAGAAACCTAGTAGGGTTTAGAATACATAAACCATGCAAACCACTTTAATCACCTTTTGATGTCGATTATGCTCACATAATGATGTCCTTTTTAATATCCAATGACATAATTATAGTGTCAAACTTATATGCCAAAATAATAGAGTAATACCAAACCAATATGCCATGAAATATATAAATGTGCATAATCAACACATTCAATCACATTAAAATGTGATAATCAAGACCAAAAATGTGGAGTCATTATGCACCTGAAAATGAATGTTTTAACACCTGAAGATATAATAGACATCTGATCAAACTGAACCTGTCAAAGATGATCTAATAACCTATTGAATATAAAGTGAAATGAATCCTTCAGAGGATCCTATAGCATGATCAACACTGTCAATCCAACAAAAAACATAAACATTTGCAAATGAGTAACTAAAAGTGAAGTAGCATCATTCTGAAAATGAATAGTCATGAATATCTTGAAACTCATGTCCACAAAAAGAGTCCACAAAGTATCATTTCCAACATCAATTGATTTTGACATCAAGGTCACAACTGAAATCCAATAGAAATACGGGCCCAAATTCAATATACTAGTATATTTCACTCCTTGAAGAGTGAGCGTAATGATTTCTTACCAAGGTGTCCTAGTTGTGGTAAATATTTAAGGTGTGTCTCTTGATATACCTAAAGCTATGGTGCCTCTTTTAAAATGCAGAATATATATTTCCATTTAAGGATTTTTCTCATGTCAAAGATCATGAAGGATGGATACCTATAGCTAGGTAGGAGGTGGTAACACGAGTCCTCCTGCTGGTCGGTTTGCTTTCTCTTCCTCTTTATATAGGATTTTTGTTGTGTTTCTCCACTGGTTGGGTGTTTCGTTCTCAAATATGAAGGTCCTTAAATTGCTAATGATATCAATTTTTTCACCTTCAATGTGTGTGAGACTTGGTTGGAGGATTGTTGTTATAAGTTTCGATTGTTGATGTGGAGCAAATGGTCACCAAATGGTCATATGGTGAAAGTATTGATGTTTTGATATGGTTTGTTATGAAACTCAAGACCCTAAGGTTTAAGTGTTGTTCGGAGGTGGCACTATTCTTGGACACCAAAATATTGAAAGGCCTAGATTGATATCTCACTTCTTCTAGAGGATATGTTATGAAAAATCTTACTTGAACTAACCGTGAGGTTAAAGTAATTGTTGATATCTTAGAAGTGTTAGGGAATCATCTAGGTTTGTTTATTTTGATTTTGATTTTAAAAAGTGGGATGGAGTTTGAAGATGGGTGAGGGACTATATGATATATCTCGGTTTCCAATTGTTTTGTTCTAACGAGGATCCTGTAAACAACTTCAGTTTATTCTCCTGATTGTCAACAGGACAGAGCAATAGTGATTGATTCTGAGCAAAAGTGGCCAAATTTATCAACTATGCCCTAAAATTTGTCAATTGCATTGGTTTCTAAGAAGAAAGTTCAAGCTAAAATGTCAAGTGCAGCCTCTATATGTTTCTGTCAAATGTGGTGATTACTCAGTCAAAAGCAAGTTTTCTTTGGAAATTGCAAGAAAATTTAGGCAAGTGCACTAGTTTCTGAGAAGTGAGTGTGAGCATAAAAGTAGCAAGTGCATTGGTTTTTCATCAAGTGTGTGGATTCTATCAAATGCAACTAATTTTCATCTGTGAATTTTCTGGGACAGAGAGAAAAAGCAAGATTTTTTTGGAAAGTGTGACCAATTTTTGATCAAGTAGGCTAGAAATAGTAGCAGAAGCAGCCTATGTATAAATTGGTTTTCCAGTTTTAGTATTTTGGTAGCAACATTAATGTTTTTCTTTCACTTTTTAGACATTTTGATCTATTTCCAAATGTGGCAAGTGATACAACTTTGACTAAATCAAAAAGCATGTACTTGTGTGACCTATATGTCTATAGCTTTAAGTTGTGAAATCACGATACCCAATCCATAGTTTCCAACATTTACTTTTAGCCAATGTAGCTTGAAATTAAAGCCTAAATATTCAGAAACCTTTAAGGAGATCCTTCAAGGAGTGAAAATATAGGGCTTCTCTTAAAAACGTACACTAAGTCAAAGGGTTTATGATTCAACCATCATGTTTAGTTTTTTTTTTATATGTTCTTTTTAGCTCAAGCACAATGTTTGTTGTCAAAAAACAAATTGAACGTTTTTGGAAATTTTTACATAAACAAACATTCCAATCCTAGAGATAGAAACCATAATTTTAGGTAGGCCTACCTCATGCCTCAAAGGGATGATTTTACATGCAACTTACGGTGTGGGCCTAAAGTTAGACATGGCAAGTAACTTCTCAGAAGTAAATTCTGATGCACCACTTTCAAAGAATTTTTTTGGATAAAGGGTAGCTTCTACAAATATTTGGCTCTTAGTAACATTTTTGGATTCTTATTTTTGGATCTCTATACATGTGGCATTTTTCTCAATTAAGAGGCCTCCCATCCCTTGCATATTTTTATGTATCACACGGATACTAGGGGGAGACTAACATTGGTATAGAACATCAACACTTGGTGGGTGATGAACTTTCCTCACACCCACAATAATTTATATAGCAAACCAAAATAGAGTGTCACTTGGGTCACCTATGAGTTCTCCAACATGGGATGTGTCTCAATAGGCAGGCCCTCTAAAGGTATTCTTTGAAAATAAAATTGTGAAGCTCAAGATTTTTTCGCTCACCCAAGATCGCCAAAAGGTGCAAGGGGAGAAGACAAACACCTAGCTTTCCAAATACATAATGCATGGAATACACTTCATAGCAATTTGATTCTTTTTAAGCTCCTTGAGCAATGCTATCCCCAAAAAAGTGTGAATAAGATAGAAATGGTTCTTTTTAAAAGCATCCAATGGAAGTGTTCTAGATATCAATCAATGAGATAGCAAAGGTAAAAGAAAAAAACTAATTTGTTCATTTTTAAGCCCCAAAATTGAGTGTTTCTAAATCGATCCTAGTCTTACTTGGTCAAAAAAAAAAAATGTGAGTGTGCATCAACAAAAGGAAATCATTTTAGTCAACAAATAGAAAATCAAACATTCCAAGGGTAAGTGCACCAAGATGGTTCTCAAAAAGGGGACTTAAGTGGACAGTTTTTTTTTTTGAAATCAGGAAATATTGACCTTGGACATGAAATTGAGGATAGTTACACTCAAAATTTTGAGATGGAACAAAAACAAGGATCGAAGTCCTCTGAGTCTACTTTCTAAACTACTAATTTATTTTTAAAATGGTTGAGATTAAGGGGTTCAAAAGAGGTACGTACACAAATTGGTGTTGTTTTTTTTAGAAAAACATAACATAGCAACTCTTGTACGACCCTCGTACGATGAACATTTTTTTAGTATTTTTAAAATCACAATGGTCAGAAGTTAGCTAACAGTATGTAGTTGATGCACAATTTTTTTGATAATTTTTTTAATGAATATTTGATTTTTTACTAATTTTCGAAGTGGACATTTCCTTAAAAACAAAATTTTGGCCGTGCTACCCCTACAAATTTTGGAAACTAATTGAATTTTTTAAATTTCTAGAATGGAGTCTAGTTTCTAAAAATGTAATTTATTTGAAAATTCAATGAACGGTTAATTTATAATGAAAAAAATACAAAACACTGCTTTTTGGAAAAAAAAAGACACAAATAAAATAAATTATGGATGAAAGGCTTAACATTTTTAGAAAGTGAAAAAAATTACATTGTTGGATAGCTAAGAGAGAACCCAACATTACCCATGTGTTCAATATTTTCAATATTGAACCACGTGCAATCCTAACAGTGAGTACAAACTCGATTATGTGAAATATGGTAGATTTTTTAAAAACACATCTCTGGTCATTGGGAATGCCTTTCAAGCCTTTGGGTTGGTATTCCAAGGCAAATACCAAGCCTAAGGCTCAGGAATTCCCAAAGCAAGATATAATGTGAGCGCACTTTAACGCGCTCGCGTTATATTTCAGTTTTGACATTGTTTTTGCTTCTATGAGAAACATGTCAACTAAGACTCATGTTATGTCCTCCTTTATGTTAAATGCCAATATATTGAATGTATGTTGATATATTTATATGTTTGTATGTACATGTATTATTTTATGTCATGTATGCATGCTTGTATGTATGTACGTATGTATGTATGTATCAATGCATATATTGTATGTATGTATGTAAGATTGTATCTACACATGTATGTATGTATGCTTGTATGGATGTAGGATTATATGTACATATGTATTATGCTTGTATGTATGTATTTATGTATGTCTTTAGAGGGAGGGAGAATTTAGAGAGAGAGAGTCTGGAGAGATGGAGAGGGGGTGGAAGTGAGAGTTTAAGAGAGAGGGAGTGGGAGAGAATGGGTTGGAGTGAGAGGGACTTAGCTAGGTAGGGTGGGAGGGATAGAGGGAGGGAGAGAGAGGGGGGTGGGAGAGAGAGAGGGGAGGGAGAGAGAGACAAAGAGAAAAAGAGAGTTATGTAGGTAGGGTTCCAAAGGGAGAGACTTGAGAGTGTGAGGGGGGGGGTGAGAGGGAGAGACTTGAGAGATAGGTAGTGAGAGGGAGTGTGAGAGAGAGAGGAGTGGAGAGAGAGGGAGTGTGAGTGAGAGACCTGAGAGAGGGAAAGGATGTGGGAGGGAGTGACCTAATAGAGGTAGAGAAAGAGGGGGGTGGAGTGAGAGGAACTTATCTAGGTAGGGTGGAAGGGATAGATAGAGAGAGGGGAGAGAGACAGAGACAGAGCTACCTAGGTACATTGCTAGAGGGAGAGACCTGAGAGAGAAGGGGGGTGGGAGGGAGAGACATGAGAGAGAGGGAGAGAGAAGGAGTGGGAGAGAGTGGGATAGAGTGGGAGTGACATAGAGAGAGATGGATAGAGGGAGCGAGAGAGGTGGTAGGGATTGATTGAACAAGAGGTACATAGAAAGAGGGAGATAGTAGATAAAGACAATTAGAGAGGGTAGGAAGGAGGGAGGGAGGGGTGATATGTATAGATAGAGAGAAAGTGATAGGGGTTGAGGGTATAGGGTTGAGGGATTAGGGTGGAGGACCTATAGGGTTGGTGGTTTCTAGGGTATTAGGGTTTAAGGTTTGAGGGTTGAGGGAATAGGGTCGATGGTAGAGGGTATTTGGTTGAGCATATAGGGTAGAAGGTTTAAGGGTTTAGGGTTTAAGGGTTTACTTGCTTGAGGATAGAGGTTATAGGGTATAGTTTCAGGGTATATGGTTGAAGTATTGGGTTCAGGGTCCAATGTAAGGGGTAGAGGGTATAGGGGTAGAGGGTTTAGGGTTTAAGGATTGAGGGTTGAGGGATTAAGGGTTGAGGGTTGAGAATTGAGGGTTTAGTGTTTAATGTATAGGGTAGAGGGTGGAGGGTAGAGGGTTTAAGGGTTTAGGGTTTAAGGGTTGAGGGTTGAAGATTGAGGGTTTAAGGTTGAGGGTTGAGGGTTGAGGGTATAGGGTATAGGGTATAGGGTCGAGGGATTAGGGTTGAGGGTCCAATATATAGGGTACAAGTTATAAGGGTTGAGAGATTAAGGGTTTATGGATTAGGGTAGAGATTTTTCTTGGATTTAATGGTATAAGGGTTGAGGGATTAGGGTTGATGGATTAGGGTTTAGGGTAGAGTATTGGGTTGAGGATAGAGGGTAGAGGGTAGGGCGTTTAAGAGTTTAGGGTTTAAGGGTTGAGGGTTGAGGGTCAAGGATTTAGGGTTGAGTATTTAAGGGTTTAAGGGATGAGGGTTTAATGGTCAAGAGGGTTGAGGGATTAGGTTAGGGAGTTTACTAAGTGGGTTTAAGGGTTGGGGGATTAGGGTTGAGGGTAGAGGATTGACGGTAGAGGGTAGAGGGTTTACGGGT